>VZQC01009572.1:682794-866993 GCA_009823505.1 Rhizomys pruinosus | reverse complement strand
TTAGTTTGGGGAAGTTTTCATCTATTATTGTGTTGAAGATCTGATCTATACTATTCTCTTGAGATTCTTCTCCTTCCTCTATTCCTATGATGCGGAGGTTTGATCTTTTCATAGTGTCCCATATTTCCTGGTTGTTCCACTTTTGTGTATTTTTAAATTTTTCATAATCTTTATTTGAGTTTTTTAGTTGCTCTGTGTTATCTTCCAGACCTTATATTCTTTGCTCAGCTTCCTCCATTCTATTTCTGAGGCTTTTTCCTTTCCTTTCTTTCTGGTTGGATGAGTGTTTTATTTCCTTTTTCATTTCATCCTGTGATTTCCTTAATATATCCATTTCCTTTCTGAGTTTCTCAATCTCTTCTTGGTACTCCTTACTTCGTTGGTTGGCTTCCTTTTTCAGTGTTTCTACTTCCTTAAAGTGTTTGTTTTTTTTCTCTCTCTAGTTCTTTCTGGAGTTTGTCAATCTCTCTCTCTTTACTTCTCTGAATTCTTCTTTATGTTCTTTAATTTCTCTGCATAGGTCTGCAATTATTCCTCTAAGGTCTGTTTCTGGGGTCATCTCCAGGGGATCCGATTGTAGCTATCTCCTACCGGGTTGGTAGAGCTTGGTGTGGAATTATCCTGCACCTTTCCCATGTTGTCCGTTTGTCGTGTCCCTGGCATGTGGGTTTCCCTTTTGTGATTCAAATCTCAAATGCCTTTTCAGTGTGTTGAAGGCTGAAAGTTTGTTTTATTTTGCTTGCTTCCTTCCGATGCTTTTTTTTTCCTTTCTTTCTTCCCTCCTCCTTGATTATGGAGTGTTGACTTGTCTAGGTTTCAGGCTTTCACTTTTGTTTATATATTGGATACTGGAAGTCTCTTCCTTTCCTGTTCTGAAGGTTCTCTTAATCCACTGGATACTCTCTCCTGAATTCCAGTTGTTGGGGGGGGTGGTATTCCTGACTTAGCCCGCGCCTGTGCCTGCCTGGAGCAGTGGCGGTGACTGACACAGGACCTGACACAGGCACTGACACAGCAGTGCCCTGACACAGGACCCCACTATGGCCCCTGAGCCAGGCCCCCAGACCCAGGACCACTTCCCACTTCCACCTACTAGGGGGGCAGGGCCACCCAGCCAGGCAGCCACCCTCTGCCAGGGCTTAGGGGTCCAATCTAGATCTTCCAGCCACTGGCCCCTCTGCCATGACTCAGCAAATCAATTGTCCAGCACCCCGTGGGTCAATGCCCAAAGGTTTTACCTGCCTGGAGCAGTGGTGGGCTGCTCCTTTGCCCTGACACAGGACCCCACTATGGCCCTTGAGCTAGGCCCCCAAACCCAGGACCACTTCCCACTTCCGCCTACTAGGGGGACAGGGCCACCCAGCCGGGCAGCCACCCTCTGCCAGGGCTTAGGGGTCCAATCTAGATCTGCCAGCCACTGGCCCCTCTGCCACAACTCAGCAAATCAATTGTCCAGCACCCCGTGGTTCAATGCCCAAAGTTTTTACCTGCCTGGAGCAGTGGCGGGCTGCTCCTGCGCCCTGACACAGGACCCCACTATGACAAATGAAATTTCTTACCATATACTAAATATGGAATCTTATATTTACAGACAAACATACGCTATACCATGCATCAAAGAAGCTTCTCTTTGGAACAGATGGAGGCTACTGGAGAATCCCACAACTGGTCAAACACAGACAATATACATCTGAAAGATGCCCAATTCTAGGTGACACATCTACAGCTGAACCTCTACACCTAAGCCTCATGGAATATAGTGGAATGAGGGGCAGAGAGAAAATGCAGCTGTCAATTCTCGCCAGTGAAGCTTCCTCACACAACAGAGTGTAATGCATAGAGAGGGCCACAACTGACCAAGTTTCAAAGAATGGGAGCCTCCAGAACCTCCCTGGATAGGACCCATATATAGGGTCCTAGAGGTATTGATTTCTTTGAAAATTAGAAGGAAAATAAGTGTAATATATAGGAAATACAGCCTGAATTGAAATTGTCTTTAGAACCAAACATGAAATATGATTTTTCATGTTTAATGTTGAAGAAAAAAAAAAAGACAAGAAAATCACAGTACTGGTACCAGCCCTCAGCGTGGAGTAATTATGTCACTAATCAGCCACTGCTTACTCTGTGTGTATGTGTGTGTGTGTGTGTGTGTGTGTGTGTGTGTGTGTCTTGAATGGTTCTGTTTTCCTTGCATGGACTTCAATGTCCAAGGTTCTTGTATAGCCAAACCCAACCCCTGTGGGCTATTCATGTGATTCCCTAGTGCTCAGAATCTTGTGCTGTTAGTGAATTGGGGTGTGGAGACCTTATTTTACAGATTTCCCACAGAACTATTTGATTATAGAGTTTCTCTCATGATTTTTTCCCTCTTTCAGGATGGTACAGGATGGTGGTGCTGGGTTGAGGGTCAAAGCATTTGCTTCCCATCGTCAGTGGCTCTGGTTTACAGAATTTAGTTTTTAGTCTCTTTGCTTCTGGAAGCTTTGTGGTGGTGATGGTGGTGATAGTGGCAGTGGTGGTTGAGGCTGGAGGCTGTGGTGTGTGTGTGTGTGTGTGTGTGTGTGTGTGTGTATGTGTGTGTGTTGGGGTGTTGCTTCCTTCTTTCCCCACTGCTTTGTCTATAATTTTCTTTATAAATCTAGTGTTCAATACCTCTATATCCAGGGGTGTCCAACCTGCAGCCCATGGGGCTGTACAGTTTAAGGTACCAAAGAATGAAGCTCAACACAAAATCTTAAAGTATTATGAGTGGCTTTTTAATGTCACAAGGATGTATGTATGCTTCTACAACAAGAGGGTCCACAAAAATACTTTTAAAATATCTCAGATTAATGACCCAGATAAATTCCACTTTAATATTCAACGGTATTTGTTCTAATGACTAAGTTCATTATACTAATCAGCATATATAATATATTTTCTGGTAATATGCCAAGTATTTGGATGTATATTTAATAATTATTAGTGAAATAGAATAATTATTAGTGAAATAAAAGATAACTACCTATTTTCACATTTAGTTTAGATCAGTCATGTTTCTAAATAGCAGAGGTAGTAGATAGCAAGCAGGTTGAGGAAACAGTACAGTGTCTTGAAGGTCCTGCTAAAGAAAATGATGAGTAAAAACAAATACTAAATAAAGTAGCAACCACAGCAACCCCAGAAGAATGCAGGACTCGATGTAGCTTAATGTGTGCAAGGAAGTAAGGGAGACAGAGTTGTATGAGCGAGTGAAGCAAGATAGAGGTGCAGGCTGGCCAAAGAGAAAGGAAGGCTAAAGTGGAGAAAGGAATAGGCCAGGCTCAGAGGAGGGGAGGGGATGGTGCCAGCAAGACATTTAGCATGAGTAACAGAATATGTGGAAGTGGCAATCAGAAGGACATTTCAGAGATGAGAGTCCCAAAGAATGTAACAAGAGTGAACTCTCCAAACACCATTGGGAAATGGATGCAGGAGAGAAATGGGAAGTCGAAGGCTCTGGGTGTTCTGAGGACACTGACAGTACAGGATGGGATGCCATCAATGTGTGGTGGCGGTGTTCCAAGTGGAAAGGACATTGTCATATGTTTGGCTTGAGCCTTAGCCTTTAAGGGCTGTGATAGCTCTTCAGCCCACAAGGAAAGGAAACTCTTATCATACTGCAGAATGTGGAATGGTTGGCAGTGGAGATGGAACAAGGCAGGGCGCTACTGGCTAACTGAGAGCTGGTCTTAAATCCTGGCTCCCACACCTTCTGCCTAGTGGACCCCTAAAAGTTACTTGTCTATGCTTCTTCCCCGTTAAAGTATGTGTAGCAACAACAAGAACAACTCAATTACAAGGTTGTTAAAAGACCTCATGAGGGGGCTGGAGAGATAGCCTAGCGAATAAGAGCACCAACTGCTCTTGCAGAGGACCCGGGTTCGATCCCCAGCATCCACATGGTGGCTAAGAACTGTCTGTAACTCCAATTCCAGGAGAACTCCAGTTCCAGGGGATTCCAAGACCCTCTTCTGACCCCCGAGGCATTGCATGACATGGGTGCACAGACATACATGTAGACAGTACATTCATACACATACAAAAATAAATTAAAAAAAACTTCATGAGTTGTAGCATGTGGAAGACTCAGCACCTCACTCACAGGGACTGCATCACTCAGGGGAAGAAAAGTAAACGTGGTCTGGAGCCTCAAAAAGTGTCAAGAAAATGTTGGCTCTCTTTGCTAAGAAGCTGGAAAACCTGTATTTGGGAGGAGAAAATATGTCCGTATTTAAGGGAACCGTGTAAAAAGGCTCACTGTTTATAGAATTAGCATCATTGGAAATCTAAGGTACCTTTTTATCAATGGATTGATTTCCAAAATGTTCAGGGGAATTCGGACTGTGCTGAGAGGCTGAACCATGATCAGGATTGTGGAAGGCAGCTGGGGACGGGGGGGAGTGGAGAGTTTTAAGGTAGATCCAAAGGAAGAACAGCCAGCCAGTCTGGGGATTTCAAATGGAACTCTGGAGGGAGGTGGAAGGTGCCACCATGTTCCTGGGATCCATTGTAGGCTGCGTGACTATACCGTAAGAGCCTTAGAATGAAGATTGGTATTTATTTATTTATTTATTTATTTATTTATTTGTTTGTTTATTTATTCTAGGATGAAGATTTATTAGAGTGCCCTAGAGTGTATTGTGAGCAGCCAGAAGATGGTGTGAGGGCCAAGGTCACTTAACCAAATATGTTAGATTTAGATGCAAAACACAGTGGTACCTACTCTTGGAAACAATCCTAAAATGCTTGATTCTCCCTCATTTAATTTTTCTTTTCATTTTTGAGTTCAGTCTCTGTTTTTGGAGGTAACCATTTTGTCTTTCTGGCTATCACTGTTCTCTTTAGGGAATGACTTGGTAACCCTGTGTCTTTGATTGACTTCCTTGGAGATAAGGCTTAACGGTGAAGTTTCTTGGTTGGGGAGTACTTTTGGGTGATAAACCTGTAAAGATGCTGGGGAGATAAGGATAGCTAGAGAGGGAAGCTGAGGTAAAACGGGTTGAACCTGGAACCTCAGACAGCTCAGTGGGGCTGGGAACTGTGATTATGTTTTTCCAACCAAAGACAAGAAGCCATATCTTTCTTTCCCAGTGTCAGCCAGTAATTGATTGTAGGATGTTTCCTGGGAATGAGCATAAACTTGGGGAAAGTGATTCTCTGAAGCTACAGGACTTTTCTCAGGGATGGGTGCTACCAATAGTCTTCTCTATCTGACATGGCCAGCAGATGAGGGACAAAGATGTGAACTCTGGAAGCATCCTCAGGAGACATACTTAGGTATCACTATATGCATGTTAAATTTCTTACCAGCTGGCCCTGTTTCTTTAAAAAAAAACCTCTTTTTATTTTGTTTTCATTTGTATGTGTATGACTAAATTTCTTACATATGTGTAAGTGTATCCATGTGGTGCAGCACCCATGGAGGTCAGAAGAAGGCATTGGATCCCTTGGAACTGAAGTTACAGACTGTTTGTTGTTAGCTGCCATGTGGGTGCTGGGATTGAACCCTGGTCCTCTGCAAGAGCAGTCAATGCTCTTAACTGCTGAGCCATCTCTCCAGTCACACTTTCAGGGTTCAGTAGTAGTGGGTAAAATGGGAGGTGAAGAAGGAGAGCGAGACATGGAAGGTACAAGGAGCCTAAAGTCTTATTTTATACCCTTGCCAATTGTTTCCCAAGCTACCTACCAGAGGCAAGACATAAACACTGCAGAGAACCTAGGTTGGTGTGATGATGTAAACATCCCCCCAACACTACAACAGCAGAAGGGAAAGGAGATGGCATATTCTAGACTACTCTCTCTATCCTTAACTGCCCAGCCACAGGTAATCTTTAATATCGACAGGGCCATGCCCCATTTGGCAGCAGTACTGTGGAAGTACAAAGAGATTCATCTGCACACTACATGGATGGTGATGAGAATGACAGCACGAGCTTTTGATAATTACTGGAGTTAATGAGCTGATCATGACTAAACTATGGCTTACCCCAGAGAAGTTACCTTTACGGAAGCAGGTGCACTGGGAGAGTTTTTTAAAAGACAGGATAATGGTTAGGTATTAAGTCAAAGGCAAAACAGGAACATTTTAAGGTGGGAGAGTGCAAACAATGGTTACCATGTTCTAATGGGGAGTATGGCGTGATCCCACAGGAAAGTATTGTATGGGTTACGGCAGGGCTGTAAAATTAATGTCCCAGACTAGTTTTAAGCATTCTCTAGTGGTCTCACTGCCAGAAGGGTTTGTGGCTCTTTGTAGAGTGATCTTAGCAACAACAATTATCCAATCATAGGGACCTAAATATCTCTTTTTCAGTGCAATTATTTGGCACACATTCCCTTGATATTTGGAGAATTGTTTCCCTGACCACTGGAAAGCAACTTTTAATGGTTCCAGAGCCCATAACAAAAGCCATTGAAAAGTCCTGCTCATTCAAGAGCAATGAATGGTAACAATTCTCTTCTTCACTGGAAGAGAATAAGGAATCTAGAAAATGTAGTAAGAAGAAAACTTCAGCTATATCCTTCATCACGAAAGCGGAGCTTTCACTCTGAATGTGCCTATTTTCCAAGCCATGAATTACAATGAGAAAAAAATAGAACCTGGCCATTGCCAAATTTATGAAATCATGTGGTCTTTCCTGCAAAAAAATAAATTCTCTGCTCAACAACTAATTTACAGCTAATGATAATCAGGTCAGCCAAGTGCACAGCTGTTGGATTTCCATGGAATGCACAGTGACTGATTAAAATTACCTAGCAAAACCATGGAAGTGCACTATTATATTGGTTGGAGAATTGTTCATGGAATGAAGCCTTAGGCATTGATGGGAGCTAGTTAGTCAGCCTGCCATTAATTAGCAAGGGAAACCTCTCTCTTGTTTTGAATAATTTATATCTATATCCAGAGTAGATAATAGAAGGATTATAGTAATCAGGGAACATTACAGCTCACCAGGAGGTCTTTTCCAAACATAATTTACCAGAACAAAAAGTACCTGGGCTTGAACAGCTTGCCCTGAAAAAGCACAGCCTGAACAACTGAATCTACTGATGAGATTATTTAATGAGCAAGTGAAGTTAGTTCATCTACTAAGCTAGGGATAAAGAGAATGTGCTGCTGTTGTTATATCTTTGGTGAGCAAATAGCATCAATTATTTTGTTGGCACTACAGTTTTAGGGAAAAGAAATGAACCTTTGCTTAGTTCCTACATCATTTCTTTCCCCGCTTTGGTTGAAAGAGCTGGCAGAGCCATTGAAATAGGCATCACTTCATCAAGTGGGAAAATCACAGACTGATTCCATTCATATAAATAATAAATTCTCTGAACATATAAAATATTTCTTGAGTTGCATTAATACACATTAGCATTTCTCTTTAATATGAAACAGCTGTTGTATTTTTCATTTTATGGTATTTTAAAGAGAAGGAAAGGATTGGGAGGTAACATGAATCACCCCCCCATATTATGTTACATTAAAGACAATATCACATCAATACCCCCATTGCTCCCGAATCTGATTAAGAGCAGAAGCTTACTCCATTTTTTAAAACTGTGGGTGTTAACCGAGGAACTTTAATACAAGCATTTAAGTTATCAACGGGAAATGAGAAAGGGAGTCAGGTCTGCTGCACATCAACTTAAATGCACCATTCTGGATTTAGGAGCCAGAGAAGTGTAGAATGTACGTCTGTAAATCAAATCATCCTGGTGAAAAGTAGCCATGTAAATTCCCATTTCTCACCTGGCATTCATTCTCATTTGGATAGGAGAATTGATTTTCTTAGCAATAAGAATAAGCCTCCCTCCTCCTTTTGCTAACATAGTTTCATAATTATGCAAACTGCATCTCAGTCATCTCCCTTACCATGGCCTTGGGAAATAAAAATCCGGCTGGCTAAATGTGGCCAAGGTTTTTCATTATAGTTTGATAACCTACATTCTACATGGATAACAATAACTGAACCTAGATTTTTTTCCTGACATGCCTGAACTGAAAATAAAATTAATTTTTCGTAACCCTGGACTCATGGCTTCATATTTTCAATAGGATTGAAAGGGCAAAGTCCAAGAAGACATTTTTTTTGTCCAGCCCGCCTCTTCTCTCTCCTGATTCTGGGCTTGAATACTACATGAAGATGAGGACAGCAAAATGTACATATTCATATATGGAGCTCAGGCATTTGACCCTGCTTTTAACATTGGCAGGCTAAATGATAATAGTACTTCTGCCTCCCAAGATCACTATGAGCATTAGAGATGAGAGCTGGGGCGCAGGGTAGGTGTGTCAGCAGGGAGCAGAGCACCCTGGGGGGTGAGGTTCAGTCCCTACCCCGTGTTGCATAGAGGCTGCTGGCCCACAGCAGAGAGCTGGGGCACAGGTGTGTCAGTCAGACCCTGGCTAGAAATCTAAGTATCCTAAAGTTCTCCAGTGATATCCGAGATCAAGTTTCCATCCCAGACAAAGGGTAGAGGTTCCATGTCTCTCTTACAGTCCTGGGCTAAGAATAGGACTTGAAATCCCTGTGGCTGGAAACAAAATAAGGCATCAGTAATCCATATGGCTAGGGTGCGGCCATAGGTAAAACCAGAAATGTCAGAGCTCAAAGCATCAAATACATATGCAAGAATAAATGGCTGTATTTATTTTTATTTTTATAAACCCAGCAAAGGGGAGGATTTCCCACTTTATCTCTGCCATTCTTATACTTTAAGTAGTGAGGATTACTTGTCTGTTTTTTAAAATTTTTTAAATTATGCATATGAGTGTATTGCCCACATGTGTATAAATGCAACCCATGTCGTGCAATGCCCATGGAGCCAGAAGAACGTGTCAGATTTCCCTGGAACAAGAGTTACACACAGTTGTTAGTTGCCATGAGGGTACTGGGAGTTGAACCCAGGTCCTCTGTAAGAGTTGATGGTGCTCTTAGCCTCTGAGCCATCTCTACAGTCCCATTTGCCTGTTTCTATGGAGAGGAAGAGAAGCCCCTTGAGCCAAAATCAGCACAGACGGTCCATCTTTCTGTAGTAAGGAGGTAGTATGGCAGAGTTACAGACTCACACCTTTGCTCAAACCCAAACCCTGGCACTTCCTTGCTGAATGTTCTTGGACAGCTTAGTTATTTAACTTGGCTGAACTTAGTTCCCTCAGATGAACAGTGGCAATCACTACAGGGTTGCTTTGAGGATTCAGTGGGCTAATGGGCTAGTCGTTCAAGTCAAAACTTTTTCTCCTCTGAATCTTTTCATCCCTCTTTGTTATTCCTAGTTTCCATATCTGTTCCTTTTCCAGTTCTCCTATCCTGTGACTTTTCCTGGGGAGGTGTGAAGAAATGTCTAATCACGCTAAAAAGGTGAGGATGCTGCAAGACCAAAGGATGGATTTCTCCAGCTTGCTGAACCAAGGGCTCAGTGCAGTTACTTACAGGAGCTTGAGTAACTGGCAGACAGCCACACAGCCACACAAGTCATCTGGGTGAGCCATGGGCAAGAACACTACTAAAATATCCCAACCTCTAGTCCTTTCTTTATTTCTTGACATTGCTGTGATAATCCTGAGAAAATTCCTGAGCCGGGTAAGTCTCTCCTTTCTCCACTAGGGGATGATAATAAACCCAGTCTCACAAAGGTCTCAAGTGATCAGGGTTGCTCTGATGTATGCCAGCAATTATCTTATTGGTGAGAGTGGAATCACAGCCTGGAGACTCCTTTCCCCTTCATGCTTGGGCTTCCTACCCTCTTAAACCTTGTACCACTTTGATGAAGCCAGTATTGCCATGTCTAACCCAGAGAAGACAGGCATGCCACACCTTTTTTTTTTATTTTTTATTTTTTTCACATAAATTTATTTATTTTTAACAAATCTAGACCCATGTTCCCGCTCATTCCCCCACCCCACCAGAGCTCGTGCATTCTGCCAAACATGCTTTCCATCTCTTAGTCTTTCTCAATATTTTCCATGGGGAAGTTGACTGTTTTGAGCAGAAGTTCACTGTTCGGTTCAGCTTTGATGCAGATATTTGTTGTTGTGTTGTTGTTTCCCAAATGCATTATGCCAACATATGGCTTTTGTAACAAAGACCGGGCCAGGGCCCTACACAAGAAATACTTACAAACTGGAGTAATGGCACTAGCATCCACAGATGAGTGATACCAATGCATCGTTTGTTTCCTGGGACTTTGTTACTTCATCAGCATGATTGTCCTCTAGCTCCAGCCATTTTCCAGCAGCTTGCGTGATGTTTCTTTCTTTACGCTGCATAGAACTTCCATTGTGTAGATGTACATCTCTCTATCCACTCGTCAGTTGAGACATTAGGGTGGTCCAGCTCTCCTATTGTGAAGAGCGCTGGAATAACATGGCCGTGCATGTATTTCTGTGGTGGCGTAACGTCTTGAGGGTACATGCCACGAGTGGTATGGCTGGGTCGGGTGGCAAAGTTCATTCCAAGTCTTCCAAGGGTCTCCCCTGCTTTCATAGTGGCTGTACAAGTTTTACATTCCCACGACAGGAAACGATGGAGTAGACTCGCCCCTACCCCACACTACGAGTCCCCGTATTCGTGCGCCTGAAAACTGACGAGACTCTTGCTCACTAGCGAAAGCCGTTTGTCGTGTATCATTTGTTTCTTGATCCTTAGCCCAGTTCCTATTGGAGTAAGATGCATATACTAATAGTGGATTTTCATTTGCATATTCCTATTATGATTAGTGATGTGAGCAGTTTTGAAGTTGTTTCTCAACAGGTGCTGCTGGGCTGACCCCTAAAGAATTAATTCGGCATCATGACCTTGTGTGCCTCTGTATTGCTGAGTGTCTTGCTCTGTTGTTATGTTTTCTTGGTTTTCTTTTTTCTTTGTTTTTTTGAGGTAATTATATTTCTGGAAATCAATGCTTTGTCAGATGTATCTCATGAAGTTTCCTCCATTCTGTGGGATTTCTCTTCAACTTTCCTGATGTTTCTTTGATGTACAGAGCTTTTGAGTTTTGATGAGGTCCCATTTGCAATATGGACCTTATTTCTTTGGTGCAGCTGCTTGTTTGATTTAAGAAGTCTTATTCCTACGCTATGTCTTGTAGTCTGCTCCAACTTCCTTCTATCACCTTCAGAGTTTGGGGTTTTCACGATGAGGTCTTTAATCATCTGGAGTGACTTTTGTAAAGGGTGAGAGATAAGGGTTTAATTTACTCTTCTACAAGTGGTGATTCCAGTTTTGCCCAACCAGCCACTTTGCTGAAGATGCTGTCTTTTCTCCATTGTGGTTTCTTGCCCCCTTGTCAAATTTGATGAGGCATGGCTGAAAATTGTATGTGCTCAGATTTGGATCTCGGTTTTGCTCCATTGGTCAACAGTCGCTGGTTTTTGTGCCAGTACCAGGCTTGTTTTTATGACTACAGCCGTAGTATAGTTTAAAATTTGGTATAGAAGATTCCCCTGTGTAGATCTTTTCACTCAGGATTGATTAGCTATTCGGAGGATCTTTGTTTTTCCAAATGAAAATTTTCACAGGACTTTTTGTTTTCCAAGCCTGTGAAGAACTTTGGGATTTGATTGGGATGCATTAAATCTAATACAAGAGTTTTGGTAAATATGGACATTTTTACAAGTTAATTTTCCCAATCCATGAGCATGGGAGGTTTTTCCTCTTCTGAGGTCTTCTTCAATTTCTTCTTTAAGGAGTTTTAAAATTTTTTGTGTAGAGGTCTTTGGTATTCTTTGGTAGGTTTGTTCCTACGGTATCTATTTTTTTGGGGCTACTGTGAGTGGGAAGGTCCTTTGAATTCTTTCTCCAGTTGTTTGTGTTGGTGTAAAGAAGGCCATTGATTTCTAAGAGTTAATTTGTATCCTGCCACTTTGCTTGAAGCTGTTAATCGTTTCTAGAGTTTTCTGGTTGGAGTTTTTGGCATCCCTAAGTTAAACTATTATATTCATCAGCAAATAGGGATAGTTGACTTCCTCTTCCAATTAGTACTCCTTTAATATCCTTTTCTTGCCTTATTGCTCTACAAGTGTTTTCAAGCACTATGTTGAAGGAGGAGTGGTGATAGGGGGGCAGCCTTTGGCGGGTTCCTACCTTTTTAAAGGAATGTTTCTTGTCATTTCCCCATTTAGCGATGATATTGGCTGTGGGGTTTCCTGTATATGGCTTTGATATACATGAGGAATGATTCCCTCCAATCCAATTCTTCTTAGGACTTTAAGCATGAAGGGATGCTGGATTTTGTCAAAGGCTTTCAGCATCAATTGAGATGATGGTGTGGGTTTTTGTCTTTGATTCCATTTATGTGTTTATGATGTTTATTGATTTTCATATGTTGAACCATCCCTGCATCTTGGTATGAATCCAACTTTTCATGATGGATATCTTCTTTGATGTGGGTCTGTTATGCGATTTGCCAGTATTCTGTTTAGAATTTGGCATCTGTACACATTAGGGAGATGGGTTATAATTCCTTTTTTGTTGTATCTTTTGCCTGGTTTTGGTAATTAGAGTGATGTTGGCTTCGTAGAAAAGGATTGGAGAAGAATTCCCTCTGGATGATTGTATACTTCTAACAGTTTCAGAATATGGTTGTAGGCTTTTTGGGAATGTTTTAAGAATTCTGCTGTGAAACCGGTCTGGGCCTGGGCTTTTTTTTAGTTGGGAGGCTTCTTCTACATCCTCTATTTCTTCATATGGTATGGGTCTGTTTAGCTGCTGGTCCCTCTTGGCCAAGCTTTTGGTGATGTCCCAGGATTTCAGAATTTCATCCATTTCTTCTAGATTTTCAAACTTGGATACAGAATAAGTTCTTGTAATATCTTCCCCTGCTATAATGGAGTCTGTGTTTGGGCTCGTTATCTCTTCCCTCATCCGTGTGTCCGTTGTATCAAGATACTCTCCAACTAAATCATTGAGAGTGGTGTATTTATTTGGAGTTATAGACTCTAGCTTGCCTTCATCATATGCGATTCTCCTCGTGTCTATTTTTGCTCGTATAGCTCTTCTCGTATTCTTCAAAGAACCCAACTTGAACCAGTCTCATTGCTCTCGTATATAGATTGTGCTTATAATCCCAATTCCTTTACCTCTGTTTCAGACCTCCTCTCACTCCCTACTTCTGCGCTAGCATAGACGGCATAACTGGGTTACTTCTCCTAACGCTGCTTGTCCTCTGCTCGCTATAGTCTCGTTGCGGTTTGGGATAATCCTTTCAATCTAGAGTACTTGCTGCTTATACGCTACGATCTCATATAATCAGCAGCCTGGGTTAGGTCAGCAGTACTTGCTCAGCATTTGTGTCATGGTGCCCTTATGGCCCGTTGACATACTTAGCATATTTTCTAATGTAGGCACCCAGAGGCTATAAATTTCCCTCTAGGACTGCTTTTAAGGGTATCCCATAGGTTTTGTGTGTTGTTATTGTCAGTGGTCATTCAGTTCCAGGAAATGTTTTTTATTTCTTTCTTTATCTCTTCCCTTGACCCATTCATTAATATTGCGACATGTGACGTATAGAGATATTCTCCATGTTGTCATTATGTAGGCAGGATACTGCGTCTACTGTCCTTACCATCGTTGTTGTTGGAGCTATGTCTCACGCGCTTCATGCACTGTGGTCTGACAGGACGCATGAAATTATTTTCAAATCTTTTTTGTATTTGTAGAGGTTTTCTGTGTCCTCAACGACGGCGAGTTTGTGGTAACTCTCTCTCCGCGCGCTCCGCTCTCTGGAGATAGGCCTCGCGTCATGTCTAGCATTAGATAGAAAGCTCTCGCACTCATATCTCCTTTGGAGGTATTAGGATTGGAATGTATTCGCACAGAGAGCATAGACAGACTGCTATGAATGGCGCCTTTCCGCGTGGGGTATAGTTGGGTCTGTATCATATCATTCATTATCTGTTTCAGGAGTGTCTATATCTCTTTTGTGGTTGATAAGATATGAACTCTCTGAGTGTCACAAGAGAAACTTCTCAGTGGGATGAGCGGCGCTCTCATGAAAGTCTCCCACTCATTGCAGTGTGTGTGCGTCGAGTCACATTACTCCTTCTTGGATGACCCAGTTGTACTCCTGGTACTTAGGAACTAGCTTGTGCGTGTGTATACAAGTTGTGAAGCACCTTCAGATAATGTGGGGCATAATAATAGAGATTCATATACTATAATTGTGAAATCTTCTTATTGGATTGTTCCTTTGATGAAAATGTAAATGGCCTCATTTGTCTCTTCTGATTCTTTTTACTTTGAAGTCTATTTTATCCGATATTAAAAATAGCAACACCTGCTTTCTTTTGGTACCATTGTGCTTGGAATATTTTTTTCCATCCCTCACTTTAAGGTGGTGCCCCCCTGCAGCTTAGAATAAGGTATAAAGATGTGTAGATCTCGTGCGTGAATAGTTCAGCACCACAGTGTGTTATGGATTCTGGTTTCACTCTCCTAATTCAGTCTCCCAGTCTTTGTCTTTTTTTGATTTGGGAATTAGTCCATTAATAAAAATTTAAGTTTATACTTGACTTTAGCCAGTGTTGTCATGTGTTGCTTCCTTTGCCTTATTATCCATCTGCGGTTTTGATTTAGGTTTCTACTTCTGACCGTTATGCTTTTTAGATATTCTCCTTCTGAGGTGCCTGGGTTGGGTTGCTACTTCTTCTGTAATTTGCTATTGGTTGATCCTGGGAATGAGCATAAACTTGGGGAAAGTGATTCTCTGAAGCTACAGGACTTTTCTCAGGGATGGGTGCTACCAATAGTCTTCTCTATCTGACATGGCCAGCAGATGGAAAGGGAGGGATCAATAGGATTGGTGGAACCTGGATTTACGCCATGCGCATCAGGAGACATACTTAGGTAATCACTTTTATTATATTCACTGTTAAATCTTAAGTTGCTTTCATTACCAGGCTGGTCCCTGTATTCGTTTTAAAGAAAGAAAAATCCTGCTTTCTCTCTTACTTTCTTTCCTTCTTTCCAATCTTATGTATTTTGTGACATTTTGACTTTAAATTTTCTTATCATCATGTGGGTGTAAGTTTATCACATTAGGTGGAACCTGGTGGGCAGCATACGCGATGAGATCCAGGTCTCTAGTGTCAACGCAAGGTCACATATGCGAATCTGCGCGGATAAGGATTAGTTCTCTTGCTACGCTTATGAGCTCTCATGCTATACTATTTCGTGTGCGTTTAGCGCCTGCCATGTAGGGTGCATGTGGAGTTGAACCGCTTGGCTCCTCTGTTCGTATGGAGCTTTTCAATTGTGTGACTTAACTGCTGATGACCATCTCTCCCAGGTCACTACTTCTTCAGGGCTTCCAGTTTAAGTAGGGGTAGGTCACTTGTGTTTTTTCTAACTTGTACGGGGCGAGGTGAAGATAAGTTCAGAAATTTTTGCTTTGTTTTGGAGGGAGTGGCTCTAGGACATCGGATTATAGGTTACAAAGCTGAAGGACCTTAATAGTTGTGCGTGTATGATGTAATATTTTCCCTCTTTGCCCATATGTTGAGTCTCTTCCCAATCGTCGTACATGCCTACTCTATGAGGAGGGTTCAACGTACTGAATAAACACTGCAAGAAACGCCTAGGTGTGGGTTTCTGGCTGTTAGATGATGTAATCACGAGTATCTCCCGCCGAGACCACATACTTGGTTACTATGCGCACGTTTAAGTTGTTGAAAGGAAGTGTATGGCATGATTCGTAGGGAGCTACATAACTCTTCTATCTTCTTCAAATCTTGAACCCTTAGCCTCCACATTCGTGTCAATCTGTTGAATTATTCGACAAGAGATACCATCTGAATGCCCCCATTTTGCAGCAATACCCTTTCTTCTTGAGGAGTGATAGGAAGTGATCAATACGAGATTTTTCATCCCTTGTCATCACCTAATCCATTGGATTATCCTGATGGATATGAGGCGGATAGAGTGTTATCAGCGATACTCTCGAGCTTTTGGTATTTAACTATTAACTGGTGGTACCCACAGGCTTCCTGTGTTTAGTGTCTTATTGAGCTGATTTTCATTGGTAACTAAACTAGTGCTTTAACTTCTATGAGGATAAAGTATTTTACTCTCCTTTACGGAATAAAAAGGTCACGATGTCCCTTTGACTGGCGAGAGGAGTGTTTTTTTATGTTTTGATAATTAGACCTGTGTTATCCTCACAGATGGAGTAATGCTGTATAGGTTATTAATAGCAAATATAGGCTCCAATAACTATGTTTCTGCCCTGACACATTTAATTCGCGTGGTGCTTCTTGGAGAGGAGGTCTGCAATTATCAATGTTTCATGTCTCTAACTCACTGTCTTCTTATGAAATTGGGATGGATGAGAGGTGTTTTATTGGAGTGCGGTTTGATCTTCCCTTATCATGGTGCCAAATGTGTCCTACTGTTATTGCGGTTTACGGTCAGCGTGCTGTAACAAATTAGAATGTTCCCAGTTCACTTAGTTTAAGCATTCGTCGTTTTGTCGGTCTCACTGCCAGCTTATATGTGGGGGAGCTTCTTCTCTCGATCGTCTCCTTTTTTGTTGTAGCTCTTTTTATAGATTTGTGGACTTGGCTTGGTTTTTCTTTACTTTCTCTTTTAACAAGACACATGATCTTTTCAATGTGGTTTCTACTTCCTTACCTCCGCGAGAAGCTTGTTCATTCTCTCTCTACGTCGGTCCTCAATTCTCTTCTTAGTTCATATTTAACCATTGATTCCTTATTAATTGATCTTTGCTATGTTTCTTCCTCTTTAAGTTTGTTCCCAATTGTGTTTCTGAGGTGTCCTGATTATGGTCCTGGAGCACACAGGTTCCACCACCTTTTTAGGGAATTCTACCACTTTGCGAGGAGGGTGCGGGTGACGCAAATTTGATGGTTCCCTGTTGAATAACACGGACTGGAAGGCAACTCTTTGAAGTGGCGTGTTGCCGAGAAGCCTCATAATACTCAAACACTGCCCCTGACTAATGTTCTTCTCGCTCAGCATTCTAGGTTAGCAGTATAATCTTTGCGTTAGAGAGACTAATTCTCTCGGCTATCATTCAACTGTTGGGAAGGAGACTATACCCAGGCGATGACTCCCTTGAGAGGTAAAATATTCCGATGTGAGCCCTAAATGCCTCTTTACTGTGTTGAAGAGACGTGAATGACGTATTGACGATTGACCATACCTTTCTCAAGAGTCCTGACTATCCTTCGTTTACTTCCCAAGCGATGGAAGCGGGGGGGGGACTCGTTTTTCAGCACACCTCGTGACGATGCGTGCCTATTTCCCCGGCGACAAGCCCTCGAGCCTGGCATGGATGTACACTATTGACAGGGAAAAAGAAGATTAAGTACATCCCTAAATGCCATTGCCCTACAAATTTAGGTGAAGTCAATGCATCGAAGTCTCGTTGTTCCTTTGTGCTCAAAAATAATTAAATACCGGCTGGGAGGATAACTCCGCCCCCACAGCCACTAGATCTAATCAAGCCAAAGACCACACCTTTAATCCCAGCTGGGAGGATAACTCCAACCTCACAGCCACAAAGGCCAATCAAACCAAAGACAGCAGGACCAAAGGATCAACAATCAGCTCGCCAAGACACCCAGTTCCTACCTGTCTCCCCCTCTTCCTGCCGCTGGGCTCAGGAGATCTCAAATCTCAAGAGTCACACAAGCGTGCCTTTAATACTCATGCCACACCTTTTTACCCCAGCCAAGGTGCCCTTTCCAGCCTCCTACTGTTAAGTATCTAGATGGGATCCTTGATTCATGTTTGCCTCATCATCACCCCAATGCCTCTAACCCACAAGACTCTCAGCTGTGCATCCAAATACTTCATGAGTCTCCCTACTTGTCCCATCGCATTCTATAGCTATGATTTTGCTCCTGCCTCTACAGGCTATCTCCCACATTACAAAATGACTGTTAGAAAAGCAGGTGATAGGGCTGGAGAGATGGCCTAGCAGTTAAGAGCACCGACCGCTCTTACAGAGGACCCAGGTTCGATCCCCAGCACCCACATGGCGGCCGAGAACCATCTGAAACTCCAATTCCAGGAGAACTCCAGTTCCAGACACCCTCTTCTGACCTCTGCAGCATTGCATGACACGGGTGCACACACTTGCATGCAGACAGTACATGCATACACCTACTGAAATAAATAAAATTAAAAAAAAAAAAGAAAAGCAGGTGATGTCCTTACACTCTAGCATGTCTTAATAAAGTCTTCTGGCCACTTCCTGCAACATGCGGCCTAGAATCTAAACTGCCCTCGTGGCTCTGGCCTGCCATTTGGATGCCAGTCAGAAGGAAGTGTGCCTCTGCTCCCTTGTTCTCTTGCCCCTAATGCTCCATCTTATGGCTTGTTGTAGGCCTTTCACTGTCTGGAAGCAAAGCCCATATTCTATGCCCCAAGAAGAGTGGTCTTCCTCAGCTCCCTACCTAAAGCAGATCACTGCCTAGTGAGTGTGAAATGCATGGAAAAAAAGTATTTTAAAAATAATTTAGCTAAAATTAAGTTTGACTTCCTCTGTCCTTTCATAGAATCTTCTTGTTGCTAATGTGGAATACATTACTTTCTCCATTGGTGTATTTCAATGACTCTACTCAAGTGATGCTACAGAGACTGTATTAGTCACTTTTTTGTTGCTGTGATAAAACCAACATGACCAAGGGAACTTATAAAAGGAAGACTTTATTTGAGCTTATGATTGACGGTTCCAGGGAATTAGAGTCCACTGTGGCGGGAGGCATGGTGGCTGTAGCTAGAGCAGAAAGCCAAGTTCACATCTTCCAATGAGCACAGGAAATTGAGAGAGCCTCTGGAGACTAGCAAGTCTTGTTAAACTCACTAAACCCATCCCCAGTGACGTAATTCCTCCAGCATGGCCACACCTTCTAAGATCTCCCAAAACAGTGCTACCAACTGGGGACACAATGTCTGAATCCTTAAAGCCTATGGGGGACACTCTCACTCAAACTACCACAGAGACCAAGGGGTCCTCATATATGATGCAGAATTCCTGAATGGGGTAAGGAATAGGGGCTAAGACAGCTGGAATTCTACCTCAACCATAGAGCTGCATTTTCATCTGTTTTGCCTGATAAGGTTCTATTTGACTTTTGTTCAATGTTTGAAAAACACTGCTTTTTCTACTCCTGTGAGATTTTCTGTTCAAATCCCTTAAGAATTTGCTTGTGATTCATTTTTCTACCTCCATGCTACTTGGTCCAGCAATAAACACTCCAGTGCTCTTGGTTAGTGAGATAGGCCTTGAGTAGGAGGCATAGCCTCATACTACTTCACTGTATAGCCCTGTATGCAATCACTGAGCCTCTTTTGCAATGAGACTCCCAAATCCTTGTCCTTGTCACTGCTTGTACATATTAGTTCATGGTGTGTTTTGCATAATAGGTTCTCATTCTCTGTTTCTGTCTACCCCTCTCAATTATTTGAGTTTAATTTACAGTTAGGCTTATCTTTTCTAATCTGTTTACATTTCCTAACAACTTTCCATTCATCCAGTTCTTCCTCCAGGGAGTTTAACCAGATTGGCCAATTAGCACTTCCTTTTAAACCAACAGATAAATATATCACTCCACTCAAGTATAGAGGACACCTTGAAGTTATCAGATAAATCAGAACTTCCCTATGGATTTTCTTTACCTTCAGTGAGTACATCACTTCAAGCAATTTCATCAATAATAATAATGTACACATAGGCACATATTTCACAGTGGTATCTTCTCTGGGAAGTTTGATTTCTCCTTGGAGTGAAGGACTCTGGTAACCTGAGACAGTGCTGTTTTCCTTGAGGTTAGATGGGTTATATTGTTGAATAATGATAATCTATGAAGAATATTAATGCAAAGCAGGTTTAGAAAAGTATGTTGTTTGATATGCTTCCTTATTCTAAAAGATAAAATTTGATTTACCATCCATCTATATCTCAGATGATTCTGACCTCTCCACTAATTAATTAGCTACTCAAATAAATTGGGTGATAATTCTAAGACAGCACAATCAATATATTAAGTTGTTTGCTCTAAATACTAAATATCACATTTTATGCCTCAGCTCTTTTATAGTGTTGCTTGTTATATCCCTTAATGAATCCACATTTTTGCTGAGATTCTAAATTGCATTGTTTCACTGAGGAACAATAATAAAGTTGACTTTACAAATATTTTATTTGTTTTTTTTTATGTGTATAAGTATATTGCCTGCATGTAAGTGCACTCATGTCATGCAATGCCCACAGAAGCCAGAAGAGGGTACTGGATTCTCCTGGAACTGGAATTACAGATGGTTGTTAACCAATGTGTGGGTGCTAGGAATCAAACCTGGGCCCTCTGTGATAGCAGCCTGTATATTATTTTTATTTTATGTGTATGAGTATATTGCCTGCATGTGTGTAAGTGTACCCATGCCCCACAATGCCCATGGAGTTGGAAGAGGGAATCAGAGTCCCCTGGAACTGGAGTTCCAGATGGTTGTTAACCATGATGTGGATGCTGGGAATTAAACTTGGATGCTCTGCAAGAGCATTCAGTACTCTTAACCACTGTGCCATCTCTCCAGCCCCTCAAGTTGACTTTTGATGCTCTAGTAATTTATATCTTTGTAGGTGATAGTGCCAACATCAACTGTGATAATCTCTTATCAAGACTAATTCCAATATAATATTTCAATTTAGTCTCACTGAAGCATCCAATTTTTATTTAAAAGGCAGTTAATATAGGTTAATAAAATGGTGTCAACTTACTTCTGATGAGCTTTGCTGTAGCATAACACTCTCCTTACAATGAATTGTTTTTGAATAACAACCCACTACCTTGAGTGCCAGCCAGTGTATATGGGGACGAGGGGAGCTAAACATGAAGGGACTGCATGGGAGTTTGCTATTCATTCTGCCTATGTCAGTGTAACTCTGTGCGAGACCCAAGACTGAATTAAAGCACAGTGTATAACCTAATGGGACACTCATGAAAACAGCTAGTAACTGTACAAGTAAGGGAAATAGGTGCCCTTAGGAAAGTCTAAGCAGGATGTTGCAGGAATATGGAGGAAGGAGACCTCTGCTTCTGGGGAAGTGTTTACCCTGGGAAGAATCCTTTGAGTTACTGACAAAATTCAACTTCTAAAGTCTGTAGGCCTGAGATTCTGGTTTCATTCCTGTCACTTCCTTAAAACCATCTCATCCCTTAGCCTATAGCACTTTCATCTCAAATCTCTTCTATTGAATCTTTCTGGCTCCAGTCAAAGAAAGTTCTGTGCTTTAGAGGGCTCACAGTTTGAGATTAACCCATCCATATCATTCAAGAAAATCTCTCTGTCTCCTAGTCTACAACGTAATCTATATTTGCAGACTATTTGCGTTGTAATGAAACCAGAGATTAGAACATGGACAGATTTGGAGTCCATTATATCTACCACTGTGAAGGAGAACGGCAGACAGAGGGGCTCCTTCATGACAGTGGTGAAGGGTCAGGTATATACAAAGCTACATGCAGAGGGATGCAGTCAGCCATGGGCCTGGGAAGGTAACATTATTACTCCTTCCGTATACTCCCATCACATTGCCATAACCCTGCCAAGTAGCTCAGTTGACCGTGCTGTCTTCTCCTTTGCTCTTTGAAACTGGAGAGCTGGCCTCCTTCAGCTTTGTACTTCCATGTCTGACTCCTGCCTTATCTTCTGGTAGGTAACTGACACAGATTTTTTTTTAAAGTTGAGTTGAAAGAAAATAATGATGACCATCGAGAGCAAATAATTCTGTATGGATTGTCAGACAGAAATGGTGACTAAGGAGTATTTTGGAAAGGTCTTGGTGAGAATGGAGATTACCCAGGGGATTCCTTTCCTTTTCATGCTTGCTTCTGCTTGCCCTTTTAACTTTGTACCACTCTGAAGCTTTCTCTGTTTGGAGTGGTTCTATGGCATCTTTTGGAAGTTTTTGGCCTGGTGCACAGTTTTCCTGCAGTCCGTAGTGTCTCCATTGTAACAGAAGCTCATATCTTGACTAAATGATTTTTGGTCTAAGCTTACCTTCTAGAGTTGTTTGGTTAATGCTCTGATTCAGAACAACCAACATTTGGTCACATTATTTGTGATTAAATAGGATGAATTCAGTCACTGTAGAGTGTGATCCTTTTTTTCCAATTCAGTTCAGGCATATCTCTTCTTTTCCCCCCATCCCACCCCACCCCAACCGAGATCATGCATTCTGCCATGACTGTCCTGCATCTTTCTCTCAGTTTTTTTTTCCATTCTTTAGCAATAGGTGATAATTTTGGAGTACAAGCATCCTTCATGTAAAACCAATTTGCAAGCAGTTGTGCCCAAACCCACACAGCCCCTTTGTCCCACCATCCAGCAGGGGGGGGCTTGTATGTTCATCAAGTTGATCAAATGAGTGTCCAGGCTATATTGCTGTAGGTTCACCATTCACCCCAATCACAGCCCTTACATTCTACCACGCCCCCTCTTCCGCAGATTTTTCCCTAGGCTTAGACAAGGGGCACAAGTGGATGAGAAGCAAAACAGTCTACTTTCTCTGGAGCTGTTGTCTTGGACTCTGGTCACTTGTGGCTGTTTTCTTTCATGGGCTGACAGTTTGTCCAGGAATAACCTTTCGATCCTACTAATGAAGCACAAGCAATTAGATATATAGGTATTTAAACAGTATTAATTGTTATCATAGGTTACTTTGGTATAGACACAGATATTTGGATGGTACGTTAATCCATGAATTACAATTTTTTTCTGTTGAATATGACAGGGTCTTGCTGTGGCTTATAACATCTCCTGACCATTAGAGGGTGCAAGCTTGTGACATCAGCCATGGGTTATTCCTCCAAAGAGAGAGCCAATAGCCAATTAGATTTAGGATATACAGGCATATGACTGCCTCTGTTGCACAGTATTTCCAGGCAGGTGAGGTGTAGCTGGTGCTGATGGAGGAGTCTTGCTTGACTCAAGGAGACCCATATTTGCTTTATTGGTATAGTGGCCTTTGGTAACACTCTGGTATTCCAGAGACCATCTGTACACTTGCATGTGTGGTCTCAATAGATCTTTCCCATGTTAACATCAGGTATTCAACAGCAGGGCCTTATTGCCTCTCTTCTTGCAGGTATCCCAGTTTAGAGGCAAGGAGCCTTGACCTTTCGTGGGGGCTTGGATCCCCTGGCCAACATCTCCTTGGTGGAATAATCCAAGGAGTGTGATCCTTTTAATTCACATACCTTCTATGTTTCTTAGTAGCTTCATCTACTAAATGGAGACATAATAATTCAAAGTTCTCTTCCCTTTATATTCCTGCCACATCTTGTCTTGTCTGGACTTTCATAGGGGCACTTTATGTCCCCCACTTGTATTGTTTTAGTTGTTTTCACTACTATCTCATTAGGTGATATAATGTGTCTTCAGTTTTGTGTCATATACACACTGAGTTACACTGATTATATCATCTATATCTATATCTATATCTATATCTATATCTATATCTATATCTATATCTATATCTATATCATGTATATCCATATCCATACCTATCTATATCTATAACTAATCTATATCCATATCTAATCTATATCTATCTATATAGATATCTATATTGATATAGATATCTATATAAGAGACCAAATAAGATCATGTAGGTAATAATGAGTAAATAATTATTAATCAATAAAAATGAAGATGCATTCATAATCCTTTCTCAAAATGATTGTAGAACAGAGGATGACTTTTAAGAGTTGGTTCTCTCCTTCTACCATTCTGTGGATTGAACTCTGATCAGCAGCCTTAGTGGCAAGCACCTTTACCTGCTAAGCCATCTCACCATCTGTAATAGTCACTTTTCTGTTGCTGTGATAAAACCACCATGACCAAGAAAACTTGTAAAAGGAAGAGTTTATTTGAGCTTATGATTGATGGTTCCAGGGAATTAGAGTCCATCTTGGTGGGGAGGCATGGTGGCCGAGGCTGGAGCAGAAAGCTGAGGTTCACATCTTTCAGTGAATACAAGAAGCAGAGAAAGAGAGCAACTGGAGACTGGCAAGGCTTGTTGAATTATGTAAGCCTACCTCCAGTGATATACTTCCTCCAGCATGGCCACACCTTCTAAGACCTCCCAAAACAGCGCCACCAACTGGGGACAAAAATGTCTGAATACTTGAAGCCTGTGGGGGACATTCTCATTCAAACCACCACACCAGCCCTTAAATTATTTTTAACATTTATTTTTCACGCTGATGTAATTAAAAGGTGAACATAAACAGATGGTGGCAATTGGCGCTCTAATGGTAGAATACCCTTACCACGGGTGCCTCCTTTATCATTTTTCTCCATTACTGAGTGGTAGTTTCTGTCTCCAGGCTGGAAATGAGTAGAACAGGTTCAGTATCGTGGCTCCTCCTATGACCTGTGGATTCCAGGCTCCAGCCTGAATTGATGGCTTCTCTCTTAGGATTTGTTTATTTATATTAGTAATCCATCATACCACTGCCTTGTGACATTTCTTTTCCTGAAATTTAACTTTTCAAATGTTTTATGTCTTATCTCCTAAATTGTTTCATCAGCTTCTACTGACTCATTCAAATACATTTTTTAAGCATCTTTGAAGTATTAAGTCCTGGAAAGGTAAAGGGATTGGGATCAACATAGTCTGAGTCTTGGAGTTTACTGTCTGATGTAGAAGTTGGGCAGTTAAATAATGCCGTCTGATCAGTATGGCTTATTGTTCCAAGGGACGGAAATGGGGGGGGGGATCTTAAGACCCTGAAGCAAAGATATCTTTATGCAGTATAAACCGCCACTTAGGCACTCATTAAATGGTAATTGAAAATGTGTAATTTCACCTTGAATTTAGGAAGTCCATATAATTGAAAACAAGAAAGCTCCATCAGAAATTTCTGAAGAAGTCACTGAGACTGACGGCCTTTCTGTGGCCTCGGGTGACACCTCCAGCTCTGCCCTTGTCAGGCAGGGACGCATCTTCCTGCCCAAGATCTCCTACTATAGTCATGGCTGTTGCCCTAGTAGCAGCTTAAACTGATGAACCAAGCCACCATGTATACATGGGGATCTGCTCCTACTGAGGGGATCACCTCATCTTTGTTCCTTGGTTCTATTGCTTTTTAAACTTTGACTTACTTGCTAATGTTGAATTAAAGAAATAGACCCTAGTTCTCTGGCAGAAATTTATTTAGGAGCAAGTGAAAAAAATGAAACTATTTTTCTTCTTCTTTCTCAATTGCACTAAAATCTGATTATTTTATGAAGGATTGACAGAGAGGTTATCGGCAACCTCCAAAGGCCCATAGATGGGTAAGAGCTCCATGGAGCCATGATTGACATCTCCTCTATGGATGAAGTGCTCAGAGTCTCTGCCCTACTCAACCTTCCCTGTGCCCCTCAAAGCCCCAGGCCATTTACCAGGTAGAGCCAAGGACAGTGTGCCTTTTAGCTCTGCTTCAGCCACTGAGCATCCTTCAGAAAGTGTTGAGGAGGATGGGAGAGAGGAGAATTAGACAGCTCTGATCTTTAGCTCTTGACAACCTTCCTTATGCATGATGAAATATAAATAGTATAAACCACGATTCACTATTAAATCTGGAAGAGAGATGACACTGAGATTCATAAATTACTGTTAAATGTGTTTTCTGCAGTGACGGCAGGATGGGGGTGTTGGCAGGGTGCTCACTCACCTGGAGTTGGTGACAAATGGCCACAGAAGAATCATGTCATCCAGTTTTCAGCGACAGTGCTAAGAAAATATTAAAAATTCTTTTATAGAATCATGAATGTAGCATTAGGCAAAGTGACTTTTTTTCTTCATGTCTTAAAAAATCACGTGATCCTGTAATTACCTGAACTTCTTGACATACTAATTAACTCTGATTTAAAACAGCCATTATTTTCAGAGTTAAACTTAGTGAACATTGTCTAATATTATTATGTGACCATTAATATGACTAGAGAAAAATGAGATAAGAAAAAGAAGAAGGGAAATAATTAACATGAGTAATTTGGTAACAAAGTTGAACGGGAGAAGGTTGGTGACTCTTCTGCATGTGATAATGTGGGTTATTAGCACAATTTATCTTTCAAACTAAAGGACTCTACTTGTCCCCAGGCCCCTCTATGTTTTGTCTTTTTTGGTTATTGGTAAATGAAGTGAGAGATTTCAGAAGGAAGCCTGGACACTCATGACTGTGAAGGTTCAGAGCTTCACTTTGAATGTTTCAAGAAGCAAAGAAGTAACAAAGGAGATAGATGATTTGGAATACAATACACTCAATGGGGGGAAAGAAGGGTCTGGAAAATACAAAAGAAGACAGCCCAAGGTAGAATTAACTCTCTCTCTCTCTCTCTCTCTCTCTCTCTCTCTCTCTCTCTCTCTCTCTCTCTCTCTCTCTCTCTCTCTCTCTCTCTCTCTCTCTCTCTCTCTTCTCTCTAGAACAGTTCCCCCTACTCTTCAGATCTCACTGCCACTTCTGTGTCAGTTTCCTTCCTTTTCTTCATAGATTTGAGCACTGCTTGACATTAGGTGCTCATTAGTGTTACTATATGATTAATGTCTTCTTCCTACCCTTGACTTAAAGTCACTAGACAGCACAATTTCTGTTGCCCGTGGTTCACAGAATCAGTGTTCATTTGACCAAATATCTGGCCTGTCACGGTTGCCAAATCACTGTGTGTAGAAACAATGGACAAGAAAGGCGAATAGTCAATAATTATCCATAAATAATTTGCCGGTTTTGTTGACATTAGTCAGGAATTTTTATTGTCATCATAATTTAAATGAACCATAATGTATTTAACACTGAAAAAATGCTATTTAAAACCAGGCATTTGGTGNTACACTCAATGGGGGGAAAGAAGGGTCTGGAAAATACAAAAGAAGACAGCCAAATCTCGAACTCTCTCTCTCTCTCTCTCTCTCTCTCTCTCTCTCTCTCTCTCTCTCTCTCTCTTCTCTCTTGTAGTTTTCTTATATAGCCCGGGCTTGCTTCAGATTTCCAATTACCCTGCCTCAGTCTCCCTGGTGGTGGTATTGTAGATGTGAACCATGCCCACTTCTTTTCTTGTTCTTTTAAAACACAAAAGTAACAAGCCGCCAGCCACTGTAGGACATCACTACTGGAGGTCAGGGGCACATGGGGTGTTTGCAATGAATGAAGTCAGTATTTCTTATCTGGACCATCCCATTTCTTATGATGAGGACACTTCATCCCATGCCAAAGAAGAAATGAGGTACTCGGGTCAGGAAACAAACCAGTGAACACGAAATAATAAAATATCACAGGATAAGCACTCTACAACAATAATCAGAATGATGATGTCATAGGCAGTGAATGGGAAACAGCTTTAGATAGAAGTGTCAGAGAAAGCAAGTCAGAGGAGGTAGTACACAGGCCAAGGCCTGGATGGTAGGAGTGGATTATGTGTCAGTCAGCTTTGCAAGTGTCAAGTATCTGAGAACATCAGGCTAGGAAAAGGAAAGCTTTACTCCAGTTTATGGTTTGGGAAGCTTTAATCTGTGACCACTTGGCTCCTGTTCTTTGGGACCCTGGCAACAGGAGTGTGTGGCAAATGGAGAAGCTTCTTTATCTCATGGATCCCTCCTGCGGGCAATCCTCCAGTGACCTAGAGCATCCCCCTAGATCCTCCCTACAGTAAGGATATGGTCCCAGTGCAGTGACAGCTGCCTGGTGGGGAAGAAGTGCGTCAAGAGCCTGCCGTGCTATTCTGATCTGAGGGGGTGGGAATGGAGGTAGAGATGGTGGGTTCAACACATGTGAGAGCCAGAGCTGGTGATCCTTGGTGTAGTGCAGGCATCATATGAAAGAGACAAACGTGGCCTTTATGTTTGGAGCTTGAGCACCAAAGAATAGTGCTTGTAATGGAAATGAAGGAAGGCCGGAAGAAGATTTTTGTTAACTGGGGGGAGAAAGGAAAGAAAGTAGATGAAAATCAAAAGTCTGTGTGTGTGTGTGTGTGTGTGTGTGTGTGTGTGTGTGTGTGCACAAATGTGGGTAGACTGCAGTGGTTAGTATTAGATGTCTTCCTTGATTGCTCTCTGAATAATTTTTAATATTGTATTTATTATTCTTATTTTATGTGTAGGAATGTATTGCCTGTGTGTAAGTGCACCTGTGTCATGCAATGCAGTGGAGGTGAGAAGAGGACATCAAATTTCCCTGGAACTGGAGGTATAAATTGTTGTTAGCCATTATGTAGGTGCTAGAATTAAACCTGATTCTCTGCAAGAGCAGCCAGTGATCTTTAACCACTGAGCCATCTCTTCGGCCCTAGTACATTAATTTTTGAGGCAAAGTTTCTCACTGAATCTGGAGCTCATCAGTTTGGCCCAACTGAGTAGCCAATGAGATCCAGGGATCTGCATTCTCTGCCTCCCAAGTTCTGAGATTATGTACATGTGCCACCATGCTAGGTTTGTGAAGTTCTCAGGAGCAAACGTAGGGCTTTGTGCATACTAAGCAAGCATTCTTCTGGCCCAACGATCTGCCCAAATCTCATTCGCCATTTTTCAACAAGAGAGCAAAGGTTTCCTTAGCTGTTTTTATCAGAGATGTTCACATAGTCTCATTGACTAGAACTGAGCTACAAGACATCCCTAGCTGCAAGGAACTGTGAACAAGAGAATTTTGAGCCAGTGTACTATATACACTTGGGGTTATGTTGGAGGAGGGTGCTTGACGTTGGATAGGCAGTGTTCAGATATGATACCTAGGAGATGTCAATTTAGAAGGTTTGGGGGCAGGAGAGGAGAGGGAGGTCAATGGTGTCCATATTCTGAAGCTGGGATTGAATGACAGCTAGTGTAGCCAACAGGGCTCGAGACTGAGCTAAACGGGTGCTCTTCCCCTTCTGTATATTCCTCCCTCTACCTGAGGGCGGATTAGAGCAGGCGAGCAGCAGGACTGGGTCTTCTGACGTGGCGAGCACACGTCTTCTGACACTGCCCCCTTCAGGTCTCTTTCTACACTGTAAATTGGCTCATTGAAAGAAAAGTGATTGTAAATATCTTCCTTTCTAGAATGTCATAATTTCTATTTTTGGTGAAGACCCCATGCATTTCTGGGGGCAGGAAAATTCTTGTGTGATGAGGTCACCATTTCTGAATCCTACCCTTCCAGTTCTATCTTGCTTCAAGCTCCCTGTGGCAGGTTTATCACAAATGGGGCAGAGCAAGAGGGGACAGCAGCCCTGGGTTTCCTGAGCCTGGGGACAATACAGTGTGTCACTCCCCATTATGGAAATTATCATTAATTATTAACAAGAACATCTCTGACATGACGGAGTGTTTCTATTGTCACAGCCAAGAATGGGGTGATGATTAGTGGATGCCTCTTGGCGTATGGAAAGTGCGGTACGGGAAAACAAGCTCAGAAGTTTAGGAAAAATGCTCAGAATACTGACTATCTTGGACTATTTCTCTTTTTAAAAATGAGCTTTTGATGGTTTATTTAAATTTTATTTGTGTATATATCTTTATTTCTGCATGTGCCCATGCATGAGGACAGAAGAAGATGTAATACCTCTGTGGTTGTGAGCCATCAGATGTGGGTGCTGAGAACTGACCTACACACACACACACACACACACACACACACACACAAACACACACACACACCCTGAGAACCCAGTAATTCACCAACTTAAGAATGCAAATTCAATGCAACATCTTAGGTCTCTTTGTTTCCGTCTAATCCTTTGATTCTGGAGTTACACACAGGCCTTGGCCTCTGGACAGGATTAATTTTGCAAGCTATCCACTTCCCTTTTGTACTTTCCTATATATTTTGAGGACAGTTTTTGCTGTGTATCTATGTCCTCTCCAGAATCATATCACACTCTATAATTTTCCAAACTAGTGCTCTTATCATTTGAACAAAAATTCTAGGAAAGAGATGTCCAAATGTGGTACAGAGGTTTACTAATGCTGTCCAGAATCCAGCCTTCATCCAGGCTCTGCTTTCATGTTAGCTTATTTGGGTTATGATCTCTTGACTGTAACACAGCTCCTTGAATTTCAGATATCCCACCTGCATTCAAAGTAGGAAGAGGTCAAGGGTAGTGTCAGAAGTAGCTATTTCCTCTTTATTAGCAAAGAAAGATTCTTCCCCAGAAATCTCAAAACTCTTAAGAGAATGTGGTAGGATGACTTTGGTTTAATAAAACTGGAATTCTTTTTTTTTTAACTGGAATTCTAAAAGCTAGAACAAAGGAGAGGATGGACTGATGTCTCACTTAGCTATGATGGCTGTGACAAGGATAATGAATTATGCGTAAGAAGTGTGGTCTTGCCTGGAGACAGCAGGTGATCCTGTTCTGACACTCATCGTGGTGCGTATGAACTTGAAGGGGCACGGGTGAGGGATGTGGTCCTTTCATGTCTGACCTTGTACACTTCTGCTACATATAGAACTGCAGCTGACTCCATGACAATTTCTGAGACCTTTAGTAATAAAGTGGTAGCTCCTGGTGAAGGTCATTGGAAGTGTCCATCACAGAGTGAAGGCGAGAAGATCTGTCTGGGCCAGGAGTCTATCTCTTTATCAAAAGAAATTAATGCAGAGAGGAATATTTTATCTTAGCTAGAGGCCAAGAAATTAACAATATTTTGTCAAAAGATGTCAAAAAAGTGTTAATGTAACCATCTGGGTTGCAATAGAAATAAAAATAGTCACTGCTTTCTGAACTCCAGCACTCCCTCCTCGTGGACCGGTGGAACATGTCCTTACGCCTCCTCGCCTATTTTAAAAACTGGTATCATCTTCCCAGCACCCACATGGCGGCTGAGAACCGTCTGTAACTCCAATTGCAGGAGAACTCCAGTTCCAGGGGAATCTGAGACCCTCTTCTGACCTCTGTGGCATTGCACGACACGGGTGCACAGACCTACATGCAGACAGTACATTCATACACATACAAAAAAAAAAAAAAAAACTGGTATCATCTACTTAAAACACTCTGGCTTTTTTTCTGACTTTAAATTAAGATATAATTTATGTACAGTGGAATCCTCAGATCAAAATCGTTCAGTCAGCTTTGATGGATGTGTGAAGGTGCAGGACGGTTGTGCCAGGCTGCATGTCCCTTCGTTGCCCTCCCCTGCCACCCCTCCCTCCTGTACTCCAGCACAAGCAACTGGAGAGCCTCCTTCTCTCACAAGAGCTCATTCTAGAATTTCATATGCATGGAATCATCCGGAGCATACCTTTATTTTTGGCTTCTTTCATTTAGCATGGCCTTGAGACAGGCAGGCCTGTGTTGTCCCTTGTGTCTGTAGATTTCTCCTTGTTAGCATTTGATCGTATAACTGTATCATAATTTGCATACCTCGTGTCCTGATGCCAAATGCCTGACTTGTTTCCACCTTTAAGCTTTTATAATAATCCTGCTATCAACATTTGTGTAGGAGATTTTGTGGAAAAATATTTTATTTCTCCTGGGTACAGAACTAATAGTGGCATTGCTGCCTTATAGAGAATTATATGTTGAAATTTAAGAGACTGTTGAACAGTCTCTGAAGCTGCCCTATTTTATACTCTCCGCAGCAACCTATGCATGCTCTAGTTGTTCCCAATCTTTTCTGACATTTGATACAGTCTTCATAATATTCCCATGCCTGGGTTGTGCTGTTTTATAACTTGCGTTTCCTTGATGGTGAGAATGGTCCACCAATTTCCATCTGCTTTGGGGATTCAAACACATTCTTTTATAAACTTATCTTCAAGTCGTTTTGTTCAAATTTTATTGGGAATATTAGTTACTCTTCTCAGTCCTGGGACCAAATGCTTAAAAAGAGGCACTGTAAGACATGTTTATTTTGGCTCATTGTTTGAAAGAAAGTCCATCACGGTAGCAGGAGCTTGTTGCTGAGGGTCACATTGTGTCCCCCTGTCAGAAAACGGAGAGCAAAGGGTGGATCTTTTGTGAGTTGTTGTCCATACTGGGGTGGGTGTTACAGATGCCAGATACCTTTGAGCCCCCCATGCTCCTTCCTATAAGCAACCTCTTACATATACTCCTGTAAGTAGCTGCAATAAACACATGGATTTGCCGAGCCAGACTAGGGTGCAATCATTTCTTTCACCTGTCATTCGTGACCTATCTAGGTTGAATACATGTTTGTTTCTATTCCCCAGGAAAAGTCACATAACTGTGAAGTTCCCATTGATGCAGATGTTTGACAGAGAAGGATGGTTGTCTTTTAGCCCAAAGGGATTTGACCCAGGGACTAAGGTGCAGGTTATCAATGACTACCAAAGCCAATTCAAGACAATAAATAGATCCTGAGTTCTTTATCTCACATTGATATTGATGAGGAAAAAGGAAGAGGAGATGTGGGTAAATCAAAAGAGATTTTATTAAGGAAAACTGAGAAACCAAGTAAAAGTGAGAGAAATTCCCCAAAGAGGGATGAATCCTAAGAGATGAAAAACTGTGCAGCTGCTTGTTTGGGCTCTTTTCATAGGACTTATGGCAGAAACTGGACAAAGACTAAAATAATTTTATTAAGATTGGATAACTCTCCAGGCTAGGGTGGGTCAAGCCAATGGGGGATGATCCCTTATGCTCTGTGCATGTTCCTTTGGCCCACATGGGAAGATGATCACGTGCTGTTCACACACTGTTTCCTCAACTGAAACCCCACCCTGTCCACCCTAGACTTGTTAGGGGCAGACCTCGGATTCTCTTCTGGACTCTAGCCTTGGCTTTGCCAGTCACCAACCTTGCAGGTTTCTTGCTGGCTGTCAATTGTAATATGTTGTCTTTATGCTCAGGTTTGTGACTAGCTTATAGTTTTCCCATGAGCCTCTTCCCTTACTGACTACAGGGAGCTAACTCTTGCCTCATAGTGAGAAATGCTTTGAAGACTGTGTGCAGAGTGTTGAAATGGTCCTAAATCCTAAAAGCATGTCCCTTTTGAGGAGTCAGCAGAAGCTTTTCTGAGGATGTGTGTTAGATAGGAAGAGTTTGGACAGTCTGTTGGGAAATGAGCTCATTAAAGGCAGGGATTACAGATACATGTTACTCCCTGTAATGTCAGGCTAAGAGTCTGGGGTATGGAAGATTAAACCACTGTCTAGAATCTGCAGTGCCATTTAAGAGGAAAGAGGTAAAAATCAAGGCTGAATGAAGGAATGAAATAAATTAACCTATTGGGCACTTAAAACACTAGGCAGCATTAAGGTAGGGTGAATCTTTAAGATATCCATCTTACAATTTGCTATTGATTCAAAACGTGTTTTGAACACCTGTTGCTTGCCCCAATGACTGAAAGGCTGAGCAATGCCCTGTTCCTTAGGTGGCATAAGAAGGACTAGCCTGAACATGGATTCATTGAGCTGAGGTGGGTATAAGCAGGTACAAGGAGCAGGAGCGAGTCATTCCTGACCCTGTAGGGGCTACCCAAACCAGAGGGGCCTCTCAGTGGGGGAAGATGATCCGGATGACAAACCGCAGACGCATACCTGGTGACGTTCCACTTGGAAGAAGGCATGGTAGTGAGGGAGCCAAGAGCAGGCAGGCTAAATCCCTGCAAGCTGCGCATAAGCTTCCACCTCGCTGAGTGGACTGCCATGTCTAGAAGGGCCACCTGTGGTGGAATTGATGTTCAGGTGTGAGAAAATGCAGAAACAAATGAGGAGTTCTGTTACTAGCCACCCAATGGGTCATTCTCTGACACTGCTTAGAACATGGGATGCCTGGGCTAGATCTTGGCCTTTCCTGGGAGCTGTAGTGATGAAATCAAATGGGATGGACAAAGGGACTCTTGGTGGAAGTGTAAGAGGACATGGGACATCTGTCTAATCGGCCGTCCTGAGTGTGGCCTGTACATTTGGCTGGTCTTCTTTAGGAAGGAAATATGTTTCAGTCTTGTGCCATCTCTGGGAATTGCAAATTCCCACCAAATTTGATTTTGAGAGGTTTCCATTCACTATGAATGACATAGCTCCTTTTTATTTATTTTAGATTGTTCTAAATGGGCTTTGTTTAATATTCCTTTCTTATCGTTAGAGACCTTTCCTTATGTAGCCTGAATAATGACTCAAGCTTGCTTTAAAAGAACCAGAATCTAGGGCTGTGGGGATAGCGCAGCCGTTAAAGGCTGAGGCTAAGAACCACAAAAAAAAAAAAAAAAAGAACCAGAATCTAAAATGTATTATAATAGATACAAACACATACATATACACACATACACATGCAAATACACATTTACATATACATACACACACTTGTACACATACCATATACATACATACACACATATATATCTACATACACACATGATTTTTATTGGAATAAATCAATTGATTCAGAAAATGAAAATTGTTTTACCTGAAGTAATAGAAAATATTTTTACTTGAAAAATATATTTTGAAAATGAAATTTTACGAAATTCAAAAACCAAAGGATAGTCAGTTATATTTTGTCTTTGGAAATCATTTGTCAAAAAAATTATGCTTAAGATAAGGGTCTGCTTTATATTTAAATATTAAAATGGGTTTGCTAAAAAAAATGTGTCGTTCTAGAAATAATGATGAAAATCAAGATTACCATGAAGCTTACATGGGGATTTTGAGTTAACTACCCAAACTAATTAAGCAAAATTATCCTAATTTGTTTATTATGTTAATGATCTGAATTAATTTATAGTAATTCAGCATGTATTACTAAAGATTTATTATGTTTCCTACTAAATGACTTAAGAGCTATAAATCCCATGGTTAAATGTAATTAGTGGAGACATATTTATCGAAAAAGATAATTACATCTGATAAAAGTTCTTCAGTTAGGCTTAATTAAAACAGATTATTCCCCCATAAATGAAAAGTAAATATGGTAATTACTGGGTAGATTTTCATAGCAAAAAAATTAGTATCTCTGCATTTAAATTTTCTAAAGTGAGTGGAAAAGTAAACTATGTAACTGATTACCTCCCAATAAAGTATGATTAATAATCCCTGGGAAACAGGCATTTTCCAGGAGTAAACATTCTGCTACTAAATTACTAAATGGAGAATTTTGCTTAGGAAAATCTGTCATGAACTCAGTTTTAAAGTGGACTATGCCTAAGTTTGAATTTAATGAATAGTCTTAAGGAAATTTCATATCTTTTTTCCTGAGATTATCTCTAGCTCAGCTAAATAGCAATGCTAGGGAGAAAAATGACTATCAGTCATTATGAAAATTATTTTTTTTCACAGCAATTTGGCTGGGCATGATTATGCATGTCCTGAATGTGTAAGATCTAAAGCTACCAGAACGTGTTCATGGCCCATAAGCTTACATGGATAAATTACATTGTAAACAAGTTTCTGTTCCATAGGTATGCACACAGTAGCATGGAAAACAATAGATAGGATTTATTAGCCAACTTTATGCTACTATAACAAAATACCAAAAGCTATGTACTTCCTAAAGAAAGTATGTTATGTTAACTCACAGTTTTGGAGGCTCATGAGCATAGCACCAGCATCAACAAGGCTCTGGTAAGGAACTCATGGTGGATGATATCACAACAGGAAAGCTCATGAAAAGAGGAAATTATGGACGAAATCAGAAGCCAGAGTGTGTGTGTGTGTGGGGGGCGGTGACCAAGTATACTGCTCTTGTACAGCACTCTCCTAAGAGCTAACTTGGGTTCCAGAAGTACCTTAATCCCCTCTGAGAGAAGAATCCTCGATGACCTTCCGATAAGCTTCACCTCTAAAAGAGCCCGCCATCTCTTAACATCGTCACACCTATGACAAGCTTCCAGCACAACCTTTGGGAGACAAATCACATGTAAAGTAAATCCAAATCACAGCATAAGACATATTTTAAATCACTTTGTATTATTATTTTTCAGAGGCTATGTAATATTGAAAAATACCATTTTACTTTTCTGCGTGTGTGGTCATGTTTGTGTGTGCACATGTGTGTACACATGCACACTGAGGTCTGAAGTTGACATAGGGGGTCTTCCTCACTGTATCTCCACTTTATTTACTGAGGTCAAGTCTCCTACTGAGCCTTGGGCTCACCGTTTCTGGTGAGTTAGCCAGCTTGCCTTGGGAATCCTGTTTCTGTCTCCTAAGTGTGCAGGAATTACAGGTGGCTATCACACCCACTTGGCTTTTATGTGGGTTCTAGGAATAAAGACTCTGTTCCTCATGATTGTGCAATAAGCACTTTCTCCACTGAGCCCTCTCCTCTGGCCCATTTTACTATTGGAAAGCACTTGATGCATTCCTAGTTACTTAATTCCTCTTCTAGGAAGCTGAATGTATAGGGCTTTAGGGATAGTTCAAGGCCAAGGTCATGGATTTGATTAATGGATTAGTTAGGACCTGAATTGATATTTTGGCTCATTTTTAAGCCAATTTTTATTGAAGCTTTGTGTATTTCATACAAAATTTCCCAATCAGATATAGACCCGTCCCCCCCTCCTTGCCCCCCCACCCCACCAGAGCTCATGCATTCTGCCAAACATGTTTTTCATCTTTTTCTCAGTCTCTTTTAAATTTTTCAATGCAGTTTACTGTTTCAGGCAGAAGTTCACCATTTCAGTCAGTTCTTTGACCCAGTCTTTTTTGTGGTTATTGTTCCTTCCACTCCAAAATATGCATACATTCATGCCACACATATATCAAGATTATGACATCATAGATTTTAGCATCTTCAGATTATGATTTCTTTTGTTATTATTATTATTGTTTTTCTCTTTATTAGGCTGAAAGATGTCCTGTTTGAAGGCTCCTCCTTAGCATCCCCAAACCACCATCAGTCCTGCCCTTGTGATCCACACTGGGGTCTTCCCTTCCCTTGGTCACCAAATGAGGTCCAGTAAGCACCGCGACCTATCTTGATTTTCCTGTACTGGGATATTTTGGGTCTTAACACAACATATTACCCATGATATTGTTAAGTTATAGAGGGGCCTTGAACATGAAAAAGAGAGGTTTTGCTACATGCTGGTGTAAATATAACTCAACTTCAGTATAATCTGATGGACAAATATACTCCTACTATGGCTTTAGTGTTAAAAGAAAAATCAGTCAAAGAATAAGCATGGTGTGGTAGCCCTGCCTCAAAGCAGAGTGGATGACATGACCAGCTGTATATCACATGATCAACAGTATACCCTGCTCTGCAAGAGGACAGGCAACAGCAGACAGTCTGCCATTTATCACTGTTGGCCACTTGGTGGAGCTGAAATAAGATCCTGGTTGTTCAACAATTTTCATGCTTTGGCTTTTGTCATATTTAAATAGATGCCTTTCTCTAGAGACCACAGAGTCTTACTGACAGTATTGCATTTCTCCTTACAATATCCTTCTGCATTACACAGCATCCAGGTGATTTATCAAAGTCAGTAGCTACGGTTAATATGCTGTGTATTCTTCTCGAATTCCACAATTGCCTGAATACAAGCTCTGAGGAGGGACTTATGTTACCAGAGTCATAAACCCAGAGGCAGTGTAGGAACAATTTCAAACAGAAGCTCTCTCCTTCATTGTGCCTGGCCTTCAAGAGCCTTTTATATCTCCTTCCCTGTCTCAGGAAGAATAATTGAATTAATATTTTTTTTTAATTTTTTTTTAATTTTTATTTATTTATTTATTTTTATGTGTATGAATGTATTGTCTGCATGCAGGTCTGCGCACCCGTGTCGTGCGATGCCGCGGAGGTCAGAAGACGGTCTCGGATTCCCCTGGAACTGGAGTTCTCCTGGAACCGGAGTCACAGACGGTTCTCAGCCGCCATGTGGTTAAATGTCTATTGAGGGCTGTGTATTAATAATTCCATTTTGTTAATGGCTAATAGTAGGTGCGCTTAACTTGTGGAAGAGTTTGAATTGTGTTGGTCCAATAAAACTGAAGGGCATTTAAAACATTATGATTACATATGACTTAAATGCCACTGTAACACACCCCAAACAGTGTTCAGATTCTTTGAACATACTAAGATCTGAGTAACATCATTTGTTATACCAACACATGGGCCATACCTTGGGAGTCACAAGTCATTTTGTTTTCTGATACAGGAACCTTGGTTAAAATGCTAAATGATGATGAGGCTGATCTCTGTTCTGGGGTGAAAACCCTTAACTGTTGCTCGCCAGCTGTGGCATTCCAGCCTCCCTACCACCTAGCTCAGGAACCCCTGGGGACCCTTCCTTGAGTCCAGGCTAGTCTTCCTTGCCACTGGACCCAGATTCAGAGGTTTGCAACCAACCCTGGAGAGCTGGTAGGTGGATCTCAGTGGTGTGGCCATTCTGTGGGTTCCACGCTCCCAGTGAGTGCATGAGGTTGACCTCTGCTCTGGGTGAGAGCCACAGACTGCTCTGTGCCTGCATTCCAGACTCCCTACCCCCTACCTCAGGAAAACCTGAAACCCCTCTCTCAGTTTCACATGTGCAGGGCCCAGTGGGTTCAAGCCTGCCTTGGGACTCTGGAGGAGCTCCTGACTAGCTGGATGAGAACTAGCTGGTCCCTCCGTTACAAAATCTGAAGTGAGAACCTGAAGCCTAGATCAACCAGCCTTTCATACCTATAAGAAGAAAATGAAGGCACTGAAGAATACAAGCAAAGTCAGTCTTCAATTCAACAAAGAAACACTTGAGTTTCATATCAGAATCACACACACACACACACACACAACCAAAAGTAATCCACATGCCAAAATCAGAATGAAAAAATAGTAGCTCTCTTCACAACAGCAAAAAGCTGGAACCAACCCAAGTGCCCCTCAACTGACAAGTGGATAGAGAAAATGTGGTACATCTACACAATGGAGTTCTATGCAGAGGTAAAGAAATATGACGTCATGAACTTTGCAGGTAAATGGATGGAACTAGAAGATATTATGTTAAGTGAAGTAACACAGTCCCAGAAAAGCAAACGATGAATGGCATCACTCATCTGTGGATGCTAGCACAATTACCTAGTTGTAAGCATTTATTGTTCAGGGCTCCTTGAGCTTTTGTCCAAGTATTTGGGAGTGACACATATTGGAAACAACAACAACAACAACAACAGAAAGGACTGAGTCAAAGAACTGATTGAAATTGTGAACTTCTGCTTGAAACAGTCAACTTCCGCATCGAGAATTTTGAGAAGGACTGAGAAAAAGATGAAAAACATGTTTGGTAGAATGCATGAGCTCTAGTGGGGTAGTGGGGTAGGGAGGGGGACACGGGTCTAGATTTGATTTGTAATGTAATCTTGTACTATATATATATATATATATATATATATATATTAAAATGAAAAACTCAAATAATATGTCCCCACTAAATACTACCCGTCCTGTAGAAGACTTCTATAATGAGAATACCTTAGACATAGCCCAGAACACAGAACTTAAAAGAACTATTATACACTTGATCAAAGAATTCAAGGAATTTAAAGAACACACAAAGAAATGAATCAAAGAACTAGAAGAAGATAGAGATAATCTAAAAGAAGATAGGGCTAAACTTCTGACTGACTTCACAAAAGAGAGAAATACTGAAGAAAACACAGGATGAAATGAAAAAGGAAGTGGAACACCCAATAAACCATCTGGAAAAGTTGGGATAAAGTCTCAGTAACAGAAAGAATTAAGCAGAAAATAGAATATCAAGATTGGAAGATAAAGTGGAAGAATCAGACTTCTCAAGAAAAGATTATGAAAAATTAAAAAAAACCCACAAGAATGGAATATTCAGAAAATGTGGGATACCATGAAAAGACCAAACCTACTCATTATAGGTATCGAGGAAGGAGAAGAATCTCAGGATAATGGTATTGACCAGATCTTCAACAGGATTGTAGAAGAAAATTTCCCAAATTAAGGACAGACATACCCATAGAAACACAAGGAGCACATAGGACACCAAATAAACAGAACCAGAAAAGAAATTCCCCATGCCATAGCACAGTAAAAATACTAGATGTTCAAAATAAAGAGAGAATACTGAAAGCTGCAAAAGAAAAATAACAAATCACATATAAAGGAAAACCCATCAGTTGATTTTTCAATGCAAACTATGAAAGCCAGAAAAACTTGGACCAAAGTATTCCCAGTTCTAAAAGACTATCGATGCCATCCCAGAATACCTTACCCATCAAAAACGTCTATTGGAATTTAAGGAGAAAGAAAAATCTTTCATGCCATAAACAGGCTGATAGAATTCATGTCCAGAAAACCAGCCTTTCAGAGAATACTTGAAGCAATACAAAGAGCTGAAGAAAGGAACTATATACCCAAGTGGCTACAGAAAATAGTTAATGAAGGTATAACTGTGGAAATACAAACCTAGACCAAAAATGGAAACAGAAATTAAAATAATGGGAAGCAAAACACTCAATAATAACTAAAATATCAATGGACTGAGCCCCTCAATCAAGAGACATAGACTAGTAGAGTGGATTAAGAAAAAAAATCCATATTTTTGTTGTCTGCAAGAAACCCATCTCACCTTCAAGGCACTATCTTAAGGTGAAAGGACAGAAAAAAAAAATGTTCCAAGCAAATGGCACTAAGAAGCAAGCAGGAGTTGCTATTCTAATACCAGACAAATAGATTTCAAACTAAAACTAATCAGAAGATTTGAAGAGGTCACTTCATTCTTAACAAAAGAACAATTAAGCAAGCAGATATAACAATCATAAATATGTACGCACCAAACTCCTGTGCACTGAACTTCATAAACACAATTCTACAGAACTTTAAGGCACAGATTAATCCCAACACAGGAGACTTCAATACCATACTGTGCCCATTAGACAGATCAACTGGACAAATAATAAACAGAGAGACAACTGACCCGAACAATATGATTCACTAAATGGACCTAAAAGATATCTACTGTGATGGTTAATCCTGGGTGTCAACTTGACTGGACTAAGGGACAAATAAGAGAAAAAGGGTCTTCTGATTGGACCACCTCAACCCGGATGGCCCACTCCAAATGTGGGCGTTACCTTCTGCCAGCAGGCAGTATTTAAGGCCACGGCAGAAGGAGCTGGTCCCCTTTTTCTCCTGCGGTTTGCCTATCTCATCTGGTGAGTTTGTCTTGCTGCTGTGATCAACCTTTCAGATCCCAGCGTGTACTGAGACTGGCAGATCTCCTGGAACCCATTTGGGCCTTCAGCACTGGATTGGGACTACTGAGACATCCAGCCTTGCAGACTGAGCAGTTCCCTAGATTCTCATCTCGGCCTTTCCAGTGTGGTGCAGCTACTGTTGGAATCCTTGAACTCTGTCATGTGAGCAAATCAATAAATTGTATATAGCTATATATATTCATCCTGTTGCTTCTGTTTCTTTAGAGAACCCTGACTAATACAGATTTTGGTACCAGGAGTGGTTCTAGAGAAACAGAATTGAAAGGATGAATTTCTTTAGTGGGCTTGGTAGCCTCTGGAGCCAGCTCTCCAACCCAATGAAGCCTAGAGTTACTGAAGGCTCTCCTGGTGGCATGAAGAGGAATGATAATCCTTGGTGCAGACTATTTGATCTAATTATGAAGATAGATCCATTTGACTCACCTAACTCACCTCTTGTGAGAAGCAAGGAATTTAGCGACTCTATATATAAAACGTTCGAGAAATTGCGGAAAAATCAGGAAAATAATGATGTTGCCTTGTTGCTCCTAGCATGTCTGGATAAACTGATAGAGGAAAATATGGAGCTCGGTGATAAAAATGACCAGCTCCGGATTCGAAACAACAGTTTAAAGGTTTCCAAGTGTGCTCTGGAAGAGAATCTTCTCTCCAGCAGCCAAAGAGCTAAAGCAGCAGAAAATCAAGCTGGAGCCCTTATTATACGGTTGGCTGATTTACAACGCAAATTTAATTCCCAGCCACGAAAAGTGTCAGCAGTTAAAGTGAGAGCACTGGTGGGGAAAGGGTGGAACCCTGAAACTTGGGATGGAGATGTGTGGGAGAACTATGATGATGAGGATTTTGAACCCTCGGATTCTGAGGGATTTTCTTTATCTGAGGAATTAACCTCCCCACCCTCAGCAGAGAATCCACACCCTGCAGATCCCTCCTCCCCACCCTTGCCTGAGGAAATTAATCCCCCCCTCCCAGTGGGAGCTGATGTCCCTCAGGGCCCAACAATTGTTGCCTCTAGACCTATAACCAGATTGAAGTCTAAGCAAGCCCCTCAAGGTGAGATAGAAAGTGTGGTCCACGAGGAGGTGCGATATACTACTAAAGAAATTAATGAGTTTGCTGATTCATTCCGGCAGAAGCCTAAGGAATATGTGTGGGAATGGATTTTAAGGGTGTGGGATAATGGTGGAAGGAATATAAAATTGGATCATACTGAGTTTATCGATATGAGCCCACTGAGTAGAGATTCTAGGTTTAACATGGAAGCTCGAGCAGTTAAAAAAGGTGTTAAAAGTTTATTTGAATGGTTGGCTGATGTATTTATTAAAACATGGCCTACTAACAGCGAGTTAGAGATGCCTGATATTCCTTGGCTTAGTATTGATGAAGGGATTGTGAGGGTCAGGCAGATGGGCATGCTCGAGTGGATTCGAAGTGTAAAACCACATTCTCCACAATATGAGGACCCAGAGGACATGCCACTCACTGAATTTATAAGATGGAAAGTACTGAGAGAGACACCAGAACATTTGAAGAGCTTTGTTTTTGCTCTATTTCTTATGCCAGATCTTACAGTTAGAGAAGTTGTTGCTCGTTTGCATAAAATAAATATACACCGTAATAGGTTTCAACAGGACTGCCAGGGTAGGGCATTCAAGGTTGGCAGCATCTGAATCGCCAAAATGACCAGATGAGTGTAGTTTACGCGTAGTTAATCATAATGGGTGGCAAAGGCAAAACATTACCTATAATGGCATGTACCCAAAATGACTTTGGGAAACTGCTAATAGTATATCATTGCGTTCTCAGGAACCAAATCATAAGAAAACTTACTAAGTTTTTTATTGATGCTGTATAAGCAGAAAAAGCTCTAGAACAAATGAACAGAAAGTCACACGATTGTGATTTCAGGAGTAGTCGAATCCCATCCAGTTAACCAGTTTTCCCGACTTGAGACAGTTCACAGACCAACCCCGCCAGAACCCTTGAATGAAGGGGTGGCCGGTGTTCCAATGAGGAAGGACCTTTGTGCACAAATACCAAAGAGTTATGCTGTTTTGTCTTCCTCCTGTCCTTCCCCAGAGGGACCTGAGGCCTTTTACCTTCTGTACACTGGGGAAAGGAAATAATCAGACTTTTTGAAGGCCTATTGAATACTGGTTCTGAGTTGACACTGATTCCCGGAGACCCTAAAAAGCATTGTGCCCTCCAGTTAAAGTAGGGGCCCTATGGAGGTCAGGTGATAAATGGAGTTTTGGCTGAAGTCCAACTCACAGTGGGTCCTGTGGGTCACTGAACTCATCCTGTGGTTTATTTCCAGTACCAGAATGTATATATTGGGATAGATTTAATAGAAATGGAGAATCCCACATTGGTCCTGCTGTGGAGTGACGGGCTATTAATTGAGTTGGAAAGGCCAAATGGAGACCATTGGAGTTGCCTCTACCAAGGAAAACAGTGAGCCAAAAACAGTAATCGTATCCCTGGAGGGTTTGCAGAGATTAGTGCCACCATGAGGGATTTGAAAGATGCAGGGTGGTGATTCCTACCACATCTTCAAATAACTCTCCAAATTGGCCTGTAAAAACAGATGGATCATGGAAAATTACAGTTGACTATTGAAAACTAAACCAAGTAGTGACAACTATTGCAGCTGCTTACAGATGTGGTGTCCTTCTTGAGCAGATTAATATCGTCTTCCTGGTACCTGGTATGCAGCTATTGATCTGGCCTATGCTTTCTTCTCAATACCGTTCATAAGGACCACCAGAAAAAATTTTCTTTCAGCTTGGCAAGGTGCTAAGGATGACGTCAAAAGGGTCACCGTGAGGGGGTCTTACGTTTACTGTCTTACCTCAAGGGTTATGTTAACTCTCCAGCCTTATAACTTAGTTAGAAGGGACTTGATCACCTGACTCTTCCAAAATATCACACTGGTCCCACTATATTGATGATGTTATGCTAATTAGTGGACCCAGTGAACAGGAGGTAGCTAGTCTAGACTTGTTTGGTAAAGCATATGCACATGAGAGGAGGGAAATAAATCCAACTAAAATCAAGGGCCAGCTACCTCAGTGAAGTTTCTAGGAGTTTCAGTGGTGTGGAGCATGCAGAGACATAACTTCTAAGGTGAAGAATAAGTTGTTGCACTGGCCCCTCCCTCCACCAAGAAATAAGCACAACATTTGGTGGGTCTTTTTGGATACTGGAGGCAGCACATTCCTCATCTGTGTTTGTTTATACGACCCATATATCAGGTGACTCGGGAGGCAGCAAACTTTGAGTGGGGTTTGGAACAAGAAAAGGCTCTTCAACACGTCCAGGCTGCAATGCAGGCTGCTCTGCCCCTAGGGCCATATATCCAGCAGACCAATGGTGCTTGAGGTATCAGTGGCAGAATAGAGATGCGCTGAGCTCTGGGAGCTATGGTGGGCCTAAGTGAGCATCGCTCCAGTGGGTAAAAGCACATTATATGACGGTGATTGGATTTAGTGTATGGCACACACGAGATACCACTGTCATCTGCAAACAACTATGCTCCTTTTGAGAAACAGCTCTTTGCCTGCTATTGGGCCTTAGTCAAAACTGAACATTTGACAATGGGGCCGCCAAGTCACCATGTGCCCTGAGCTGCCCATCATGAGCTGGGTGGTATCTGACCATATTGAGGAGTACAAAGCTCGGAGGGAGAGCTCCACACCCTAAGACGTAGTGTCCGATGTGTGCTGAGGTCCGCAGAGAGAAGTGGTAACAATATGTGACAGGGCCCCGGGCAGGGCCTGAGGGCACAAGCAAGTTACATGAAAGAAGTTGCCCAATGCCTAATGGTTCCACTCCTGTTACAATGCCACCTGTGCTTAAGCAGGAAACTATGGATTCATGGGATTTGCCCTATGATCAGTTCCGAGGAAGAGAGGACTAGGGCCTGGTTTACTGATGGGTTCTGCATGCTATGCAGGCACCACCAGAGTGGACAGCGTTGAAGGCATTATCATGCCTATTTCTGAAACAACCCCTAAATGGACACTGGTGAAGGAAAGTCTTTACAGTGGGCAGAACTTCGGGCAGTACACATTTGTTGTGCATTTTTCCTGGAAAGAGAAATGGCCAGAGGTTTGATTAGATACTGATTCATGGGCTGTAGCCAATTTTTTGGCTGGATGGTCAGGGACTTTGGAAGGAGCATGACTGAAAATTGGAGAAAAGACATTTTGGGAAGAATTATGTGGATAGAGCCTCTCTGAATGGTCAAAGGATGTGAAGATATGTTGTCTCATGTAAATGCTCATAGAAAGGTTGATCTCAGCAGAGGATGAGTTTTATAATCAAGTAGAGATATGATGACTCATTCTGTGGATAGTCAGCCACTTTCTTCCAGCTAATCCCTGTTTTTAGCTCAATGGGCCCATGAACAAAGTGGGTCATGGTGGCAGAATGGAGGTTATGCATGGGCTGACACGATGGACTTCCACTCACCAAGGCTAATCTGGCTACAGTTGCTGCCGAGTGCCAGCATTTGCAACCACAGGCACGAGACGCAATCACCGTTTGAGCCCCCCCCCCATAGCTCGAGTGAGTCGCAACCGGGGTGATTAACCCAACCAGACATACCTGTGCCGCTTATGGCTTGATCTACATTTGGATACCATTTCCATCATGGGGGACCGAGTTGTTCGAATCGCTAAAGGAATAGATTACTTATTCTGGTTATGGATTGCCTTTCCTCGCATGTAATGCTTCTGCCAAGACTACCTATCCAGGGACTTACAACATGCCTTTATCCACCACATGGTATCCTCACAGCGTTCGCTTCTGATCAAGGAACTCTCACAGCCAAAGAAGTGCAAGGTGGGCCCATGGTCATGGAATCTACCGGTCGTTACATCTTCCCACACCCAGAAGCAGCTGTGTTTGACAGAACGATGGAATGGCCTCTTGAAGACACAGTTACAGTGCCAAGTTATGGTAGCAATACCCTTGAGGGATGGGGCAAGGTTCTCCAGCAAGCATCCTATATGCTTTGAATCACGTCCACTATATGGTACTGTTTTCTCCTATAGCCAGAATTCATGGTCCAGGAACCAAAGGGTGAAGTGGGAATGATTCCACTCACTATACACCCCTTAGTGACCCAGTAGGAAAATTTTTGCTTCCTGTACCACGACCTGTGCGTTCTGACCGTGTTCTAGATGTTTTGGCTCCAAATGGGGGAGAGTGCTTTTGCCAGAGATACAGCAGACAAACAGTGACTCCATGATTGCCACGTGAGGAGCTAAAGAACTAACCCCCTGTACACTTTGGGCTTTCTACTGCGCTTTAAGCCAACAGGCTAAGAGAAGATACACAGTAGTAGGAAGGATGATTGGATCCAGACTACCATGGGAGAAATTGGACTTTTTCTCCACAATGGGGGCAAGGAAGATTTATGTCTGGAAGGCAGGGAGATGCTGTAGGGCACCTTCTGTGTGCTACATGTCTATAGATTTAAGTCAATGGAAAACTCCAACAACCCAAACCAGACAGGACAATAAATGGCCCAGACTCCTTCAGGGATGAAGGTATGGAGCACTCCTCCAGGGAAAAGTAAGACCTCAGAGTGATGCTTGATGGTATGGGAGAAAATACAGAAATGGACGAGTAAAGGCCAACAAGGGTAGCTCATATAAATCAGCATGAGGCACGGGACCATTGCAGAAATGTGGATTGATAATAGATATTAACTTTTGTCTATTTGGGTAAGAATGTGCTTGGGGGTTTTTCCCATATTATATTATTATTATTATTTAAAATAGTCAATATATATATTATATATATATATAAAACATTTGGGCCCTCAGCATGAGATTGGGAAATACACAACTCCACACCACACAGCACACCACACACACACACTACACACAGCATATATATGTGTGTGTGTGTGTGTGTGTTAAGTGGATAATTGTGTTGTTCCCTTTTGAATGTGCAACTGAGATATGTATTAAGTGTTGTCATATTTAGGTTATTAGATACGGAAGGACTAAGTTCTTCTCAAGGACATTACCACCTACTCTAAGATATAATGTTTTGGTATTGCACATGAGATACTTATAACATGTTAGGTGGAATTATGATCCTGCCATCGTTTGCAATTGACATTTAAGCATAACATAAGGAGAGGTTATTTATTGGGTGTCAAGTTGACAAGGGGTGGACTTGTGATGGTTAATCCTGGGTGTCAACTTGACTGGACTAAGGGACAAATAAGAGAAAAAGGGTCTTCTGATTGGACTGCCTCAACCTGGATGGCCCACCCCAAATGTGGGTGTTACCTTCTGCCAGCAGGCAGTATTTAAGGCCATGGCAGAAGGAGCTGGTCCCTTTTTTCTCCTGCAGTTTGCCTCTCTCATCTGGTGAGTTTGTCTTGCTGCTGTGATCAACCTTTCAGATCCCAGTGTGTACTGAGACCGGCAGATCTCCTGGAACCCATTTGGGCCTTCAGCACTGGATTGGGACTACTGAGACATCTAGCCTTGCAGACTGAGCAGTTCCCTGGATTCCTGTCTCGGCCTTTCCAGTGTGGTGCAGCTACTGTTGGAATCCTTGAACTCTGTTACGTGAGCAAATCAATAAATTGTATATAGCTATATATATTCATCCTGTTGCTTCTGTTTCTTTAGAGAACCCTGACTAATACATCTACCAAATAGTCCACCAAAGCACCAAAGAATATACTTTCTATTCAGCACCCCACGGAACTTTCTCCAAAATCAACCACATACTGGGACAGAGAACAAACCTCAGAAAACACAAAAAATTGAAATAATTACATGCATTATATCAGAGCACAATGCAATAAAGCTTAATATTGACAACAGCAGCCCTAGTAACTACATGAACTCATAGAGATTAAAAACACTCCTGAATAATGAATGGGTCAAAGTAGAAAAGAAAGAAATAAAAATATTGCTGGAATTAAACAAAAAGGATAATGCAACACAATAAAACCTCTGGGACACTTTAAAAGCAATTCTAAGAAGGAATTTATAGCTCTAAGTGCCTACATTAAAAAAAAAAAAACAGAAAGAGCACAAATAAATGACTTAACATTGCAAATCAAAACACCTGAAAGACAACAACAAATGAATCCTAAACCCAATACACAAGAAGAGTAACAAAAATTGGACCAGAGATTAATGAATTAGAAACAAAAAATACAAAGAATCAATGTTTCTAAGAGCTGGTTCTTTGAAAGGATAAAGAAAATAAACAGATCTTTAACCCAGTTAACCAAAAGAGAGAAAGAACAACTCCAAATCAACAAAATTAGAAATGAAAGAGGAAACATCACAACAAATAACAAAGAGAGTCAGAACATTTATGGGGATACTTTAAAAACCTCTAATAAATTTGAAAACCTAAAAGAAATGGATGAATATCTGAAATCATGGGACTCACCAAAGCTTAACCAAGAAGTTCAACGGCTTAATCAGACCTATAACAAATGAGGAAATTGAAACAAATATAAAACCTCCCAACTAAAAAAAGCCCAGGCCCAGGGCCAGATGGATTTACAGCAGAATTATGCCAGATATTTCAAGAGGATTTACAACAAATATTAAGTTATTCAAAAGAATAGAAACAAAAGGAAATCTCCCAACTTCCTTCTATGAAGCCAGCATCACTCTAATACCAAAACCGGACAAAGCTACAACCAAAAAAGAAAACTATAGACCCATATCCTTAATGAATATAGATGCAAAAATTCTCAACAAAATACGTGCAAAGCACATACAAACACACTATCAAATAGGATTTATTCCAGAGATGCAGGGATGGTTCAACATATATAAATCAATAAAGGTCACAAATCATATAAATGTACTCAAAGACAAAAACCACATTGTCTTATCAATCAATGCAGAAAAGGCCTTTGATAAAATTCAACATGCCTTTATGTTTAAAGTCCTAGAGGAAATTGGACTGCGGGGAACATTACTCAACATAATCAAAGGTATATACAACAAACCCACAGCCAATATCATTTTAAATGGAGAAAAATTAGAAGCATTCCCCTTAATGTCAGGAACCTGGCAAGGCTGCCCATTATTTCCATTCATTTTCAGTATAGTACTTGAAACTCTTGATAGAGCAATAAGACAAGAGAAGGAAATTAAAGGAGTACTAATTGGAAACAAAGAGGCCAAACTATCCTTTTTTTTGCAAATGATATGATATTATTGGACCTAAGGGATGCCCAAAGTTCCACCAGAAAACTCCTAGAGACAATGAACAGTTTCAATAAAGTGGCAGATTACAAAATTAATCTACAAAATCAGAGCCATTCTATATGCCAATAACAAGCAATTGGAGATGGAGTACATGGAAGTCCTCCCATTCACAATAACCTCAAAAATATCTAAGAACAAACCGATCAAAGATATTAAAGATTTCCACAATGAAAATTTTCAAACTTCAAAGAGATTAATGGAAGGATCTCCCATGCTCATAGATTGGAATAAACAATAATGTGAAAATGACCATCCTACCCAGATAATGTATAGATTCAATGCAATCCCAGTCAAAATCCCCAGGACCTTCTTCACAGAATAAGAAAAAAAATCATAAAATTCCTATGGAATGGAAACACAAAAGACCCTGGATAGACAAAGCAACCCTGAGCACCAAGAATAATGCATGGGGGATTACTATACCAAGTTTCATACTATATTACAGAGCTATAGTTATAAAATCAGCATGATACTGGGACAAAAATAGACCCAGAGATCAATGGAACAAAATCGAATGTCCAAAACTGAGTACATACAATTTCAGCCACCTGATATTTGAAAAAAGGGCCAAGAACACTCAATGGAGGAAAGGCAGTATCTTCAGCAAATTGTGCTGGCAAAACTGGATCACCACTTGTAGAAGAATGAACCTAAACCCCTACTTTTCATCTTGCATAAAAATCAACTCTAAATGGATCAAAGACCTCAATCTGAAACCTGAACCTCTGAAAATGTTAGAAGAAAATATAGGCAGTAACCTGCAAGATGTACATGCAGGAACATATTTTTAATATAATACTTTCATTGATGTTTTGTGTATTTCATATCATTCTTCAGTTCAATTTAGATGTATTCTCCTTTCCCATCCCCCCACCCCACCCAAGTTCATGCATTTTTGCCATACATGTCCTGCATCTTTCTCTAAGTCTTTTTAAAAATTTTTCTCAGCCAGGCATGGTGGTGTACACCTTTAATCCTAGCTCTTGGGAAGCAGAGGCAGGCAGATCTTTGTGAGTCCAAGGCCAGCCTGGTCTACAGAGTGAGGTCCAGGACAGCTGAAGCTACAGGGAGACCCTGTCTTGAAAAGACAAAAACAAATTTTCTCTGCATATGTTTATTGTTTGGGGCATGATTTAACTGTATCAGTCTGTTCTTTGACCCAGTTCTTATGTTGTTGTTCCCTCCCATTTGTATTGCTCCAAAATATGCCTATATAAACGTCATTTATGTACCAGAATTATGTCCTCCAGGAATAAACTGTATGTTAACTCCAAAATATGTTTATGGATTCACATTTTCCCTTTAATTGTAGATTACTCTAAAATATGAATATATACCTTCCACCCATATATGTTGATTACTAGGTCTGAAAATAAGTGGTAAATTAATTATAGGGACCATTAAGAGATTAACATTATAACATGACAGTTGCTTTCAGATTGAAAGAAATATAACAATAACATTGCTCAGCTTGCCTTTCAACTGGGGGATTTGGTGCTAGCATCCATAAATGAGGGAAACCATTCCCCGCTTGATTTTCTGGGACTGTGTTACTTTACTTGAAGCATAATGGCTTCGAGTTCCATCCATTTACCTGCAAAGTTCATGATGCCATCTTTCTTTACCGCTGCACAGAACTCTGTAGTATACATGTACCACATTTTTGTTATCCACTTATCTGTTGAGGGGCACTTGGGTTGGTTCCAGATCTTTGCTATTGTGAAGAGAGCTGCAATAAACATAGATATGCATGTATCTTTGCGATAGGATGAGTCTTGTGGGTATATACCCATAGTGGTATGGCTGGATCAGGTGGTAAGCTCATTTTGAGTCTTTTAAGGGTTCTCCACACTGCTTTCCACAGTGGTTGTACAAGTTTACATTCCCACCAGTAGTGGATGAGTGTTCCCCTTTCCCCTAACCTCTCCAGCATTTGTTGTCTCTTGTTTTCTTGAACTTGGTCAGTCTTATTGGAGTGAGATGATATCTTAGAGTGATTTTAATTTGCATTTCCTTAATTATTAATGATGTTGAACAGTTTTTAAGATGTTTCCCAGCTATCTTTACTTCCTCACTGGTGTAGTCTCTGTTTAGCTCTTTGCTCCATATTTTGAGTGAGTCATTTGTTTTTTTACTTGTCTTGGGAGTAGTTTATATATTCTGGATGTTAATGCACTGTTAGATGTTATCACTGGTGAAGGTTTCCTCCTATTCTGTGGTTTTTCTCTTCATGTCCTTGATTGTTTCACTGTACAGAAGCCTTTGAGTTTGTTGCAGTCAGCTGTTGACTTTATTTCCTGCTGTTTGATTTAGAAAGTCTTTTCCTACTCCTATGTCTTGTAGCTTGCTACAAACATTTTCTTCTGTCACCTTCAGAGTTCCGGGTTTCACATTGAGGTCTTTGATTTACTCGGAGTTGATTTTTGTACACGGTAAGAGGTACAGGTTTAATTTTGTTTTTCTATAAATGGTGATCCAGTTTTGCCAGCACCATTTGCTGAAGATGCTATCTTTCCTCCAATGTGTTTTTTGGCCTCTTTATCAAATATGAGATGTTGAAATTGTATGAGCTTAAGTTTGGATCTTCAATTTTGTTCCATTGGTCAATGGGTATTTTTTGTGCCAGTGCCAAGCTGTCTTTATGACTATAGCCCTGTAATATAGCTTGAAGTCTGATAAGGTGATTCCCCCAAGTATTGCACTTTTTTCTCAGTGTTGCTTTAGCTATTTGGGGTCTTTTGTTTTTCCATATGAAATTAAGGATTTTTTTCCATGTCTGCAAAGAAACTCATGGGGATTTTAATTGGGATTGCATTGAATCTGTATATTAATTTGGGTAGATTGGACATATTTACTATATTAATTTTTCCAATCCATGAGCATAGGAGGTTTTTCCATCTTTTGATGTCATCTTCAATCTCCTTCTTCAGGGGCTTAAAATTTTTGTTGTTGAGATCTTTTGTGTCTTTGGTTAGGTTTGTTCCCAGGTATTTTATATTTCTTTGAGGCTACTGTGAGTGGGAAAGTCTCCTTATATTCCTTCTCCAGTTGCTTATTGTTGGTTTAAAGAAAGGCTACTGTTTTTTCTAGGTTAATTTTGTATCCTGCCACCTTACTGAAATTCTTAATTGTTTCTAGGAGTTTTCTGGTGGGGTTTTTAGCATCCCTCAGGTAAACTATCATATCATCTTCAAAAAAGGATAGTTTGACTTCCTCTTTTCCAATTAGTACTCCTTTAATTTCCCTTTCTTGCCTTATTGCCCTAGTAAGCTTTTCAAGCACTATATTGAAGAGGGATGGAGATAGGGGGCAGCCTTGCCAGGTTTCCGCTTTTAATGGGAATGCTTCTAATTTTTCTCAATTTAGGATGATGCTGGCTGTGGGTTTGCTGTATCTGGCTTTGATTACATAGAAGAATGTTTCCTTCAGTCCAATTCCTTCTAGAACATTAAACATGAAGGGATGCTGGATCTTGTCAAAGGCTTTTTCTGCCTCAATTGAGATGATGCTGTGATTTTTGTCTTTCAGTTCATTTATGTGTTTTATGATATTTATTGATTTATGTGTGTTGAACCATCCCTGCATCTCTGATATGAATCCAATTTGATCATGATGGATAATCTTTTTATTTTTATTTTTTTTTTTTTTTTAAATTTTTATTTATTTATTTATTTTTATGTGTATGAATGTATTGTCTGCATGCAGGTCTGCGCACCCGTGTCGTGCGATGCCGCGGAGGTCAGAAGACGGTCTCGGATTCCCCTGGAACTGGAGTTCTCCTGGAACCGGAGTCACAGACGGTTCTCAGCCGCCATGTGGGTGCTGGGGATCGAACCCGGGTCCTCTGCAAGAGCGGTCGTCGCTCTTAACCGCTAGGCCATCCCTCCAGCCCGATAATCTTTTTAATGTGGTCTATATGCTATTTGCAAGTATTTTGTTGAGAAATTTTGCATCCATGTTCATTAATGAGATGGGTCTATAGTTTTCTTTTTTTGGTTGTATCTTTGCCTGGTTTTGGTGTTAGAGTGATGCTGGATTCATAGAAGGAATTTGGGAGATTTCCCTCTGTTTGTATCCTTCTGAATAGTTTGAGTAGTAATGGTTGTAAGACTTCTTTAAATGGTTTATAGAATTCAGCTATGAAACCATCTGGGCCTAGGCTTTTTTTCTTGGGAAGTTTTTTTTTTTTTTTTTTTTATTACATCTTCAATTTCCTCAAATGTTATGGGTCTGTTTAAACTGTCAATCTCTTTTTGGTTAAGCTTTGTTGATTCCCAGGATTTCAGATATTCATCCATTTCTCTTAGGTTTTCAAACTTTGTAGAGTATAGGTTTTTGAAGTATTCTTGTATGATTGTCTGGATCTTTTATTTATCTCTTGTGATGTTTCCCTTTTCATCATGAATACTATTAATTTGGAGTTGCTCTTTCTTTCTTTTGGCTAACTGGGCTAGAGGTCTGTCTATCTTGTTTATTTTTTCAAAGAACTAGACTTTGGATTCATTGATTGTTTTGTGTGTTGCTTTCTTTGTTTTTAGTTCCTTGATTTCTGTCCTGATTTTTGTTATTTCTTCCTGTCTCTTTGGTTTAGGGTTCATTTGTTGTTGTCTCTCAAGTATTTTTAGCTGCAGTCTTAGATAATTTGTTTGTTTCCTTTCTGTTTTTTTTTTTTTTTAATGTGGGCACTTAGGGCTATAAATTTCCCTGTTAGGACTGCTTTTAAAGTATTCCAGAGGTTTTGTTGTGTTGTATTGTCTTTTTTGTTTAGTTCCATGAATACTTTTATTTCATTTATTTTTCTTCCCTGACCCATTCATTATTCAGGATTGTTTTGTTTAGTCTCCATGTGTTCTTATATCTAGTAGGGCTTATTCTGGTGTTAATATTGAGCTTTATTGCACTGTGTTCTGATAGAAAGCATGAAATAATTTCAATTCTTTTGTATTTGTTGGGATTTCTTTTGTGTCCCAGTACGTGGTCGATTTTGGAGAATATTCTGTGGGGTGCTGAGTAGAAACTATATTGTCTGGTGTTTGGGTAGAATATTCTGTAGATGTCTGTGAGGTCTGTTTGTTTTATTGTTCAGTTCCAATGTCTCTCTGTTTATTTTTTGTCCAGTTGATCTATCCAAGGGGCTAAGTGGGGTATTGAAGTCCCCCACTATAAGTTTTCTGTGATTTATCTGTGTCTTGAGGACCTGCAGAATTGTGTCTATATCGTTTGGTACACCTGAGTTTGGTGCATAAACATTTAGGATTGTGATGTCTTCCTGGTTAATTTTTCCTTTGATAAGGGTAATGGCCCTTTTTGTCTCTTCTGATTGACTTTACTCTGAGGTCTATTGTGGGGGCGCCATCGAGATTTGTAGTGGGGCCCACTTAATCCTGGGACAACCCATGTGGAAAATACGCACAGGAAAGCACACCACATATATACAGGTTGAGGTCAAATTGCAGAGAGAGAGATTTTATTCCAACATGTCTGCTTAAATATCCATCATGACTCAATCTTCAGGGCCCAATGCTAAATCTTTTTGTCACTACACCCCACCCCATGGGTGTGGCCAGGGAGGTCCCATTAGTTTAGAATGCTACCCATCTTAACTAAGTTTTCCCACAGTCTATTTTTTTCTAATATTAGAATATCAACTCCTGCTTGCTTTATGGTACCATTTGCTTGGAATATTTTTTCCATCCTTCCACTTTAAGTTGGTGTCTGTCCTAGAGGGTAAAGTGTGTTTCTTGTAGACAGCATATAGATGGATTCCATTTCATGATCCATTCTTCCAGTCTATGTCTTTCGATTGGGGAGTTTAGACTATTAATATTTAAGGTTATTATTGAGAGACGTGTGTTGCTTCCTTTCATTTTATTTTTTGTTTGCATTCTTGGCCTAGGTTTCTATTTATGCTGTTATGGTTTTATGAGTTTCTCTCTTTAGTTCCTTGGGGATAGTTGCTCCTTTCCTCTGTTCTTTGAATTGCTTTGAGTATTTTCTGCAGTGTTAGTTTTTTGACATATATTCTTTCACTTTTTATGTCAGGAAATATTTTTCTTTCTCTTTCAGCTATAATTGATAATTTTGCTAGGTATGGTAATCTTGGTTGGCACCTAATGTTGTTTAGAACTGGGAATACTTTTGTCCATATTCTTCTGGCTTTCATAGTTTGAACTGAGAAGTCATTTATAATTCTGATAGGTTTCCCTTATATGTAATTTGTTATTTTTCTCTTGTGGCTTTCAGTATTTTGTCCTTGTTTTGAACATCTAGCATTTTAACTATGATATGGCCTGTGGAATTTCTTTTCTGGTCTTATCTATTTAGTGTTCTATGTGCTTCTTGTATTTGCATGGTTTTTTTTTTTTCAGTTTGTGGAAATTTTCTTCTATTATCCTGTTGAAGATCTTATCAATACCATTGTCTTGGAATTCTTATCCTTCCTCTTTCCCTATGATGTGGAGATTTGGTCTTTTCATATTATCCCACATTTCCTGGTTGTTCCACTTTTGTGTTTTTTTAAATTGTTCATAATCTTCACTTGAGCATTTCAGTTGTTCTGTGTTATTCTGAAGGTCTGATATTCTATTTTCTGCTGCATCCATTCTGCTTCTGAGGCTTTCTCCCATCCTTTCCTGTTCATGGAATGAATGTTCAATTTCCTTTTCTTCCTGTGATTTCTTTAGTATTTACACTTCCGTTGGGAGCTTGTCATTCTCTACTTGTAGCTCCTTGTTTTACTCTTCTGTTTCTTTTTTCATTTCAGCCTGGGATCTTTTCAGTGTTTCCACTTTCTTCTGGAGTTTGTCACTCTCTACCTCTAGTTCTTTTTGGAGTTTATGTTTCTCTTCCTCTAGTTCTTTTTCAAAGTTTGTGTTTCTCTTCCTCTAGTTCCTTTTGGAGTTTGTTATTATCTCTCTCTAGTCCTTTCTGGAGTTTATAATTCTTTTCTTCTAGATTCTTCCTGAGTTTTTCATTCTCTCCCCCCTTAGTTCTCTGATTTGTTGTTTATATTCTTTAGTTTCTCTGAATATGTCTACAACTGTTCTTCTAAGGTCCATGTCTTGGTTTCTTTTCAGGGAGATCCCATTGTAGGGATTTTCTATAGGACTGGTAGTGTTTGTTGTGGATTTATTATGAGCTTCTTCGATGTTGTTATTTTTTCATTTTGGTTTTGGCATGTGTGTTTATTTTTGCTGTTGTTGTTGTTGTTGTTGTTGTTGTTTGGATTTTGGTGCTACTCTCAAATGTTAATATGGAGGATTTGTTGGCCACTTACTGTGCTTCCTGCCATTCAGTTCCTCTAAGTCTGCTGTGCAACCTAGAATCACTAACACTGTGCCCACTGAATTGCGTGCACCACAACTCCACCAGCTTACTGGATGTGTCTGTACCACTACTTGGGTGGGGGGTATGGGGAGAGGTTTGTTCCCTTGGCACTCAGGAGGAGGAGGGGCATGGCAGGGCCTGGTCCCTGTTGCTCAGGCCTCTGGCACTAGCACTCTGGCTCCCGAACTTTCTGGACCCACCTGAGCATGTTGAAACAGATTTCTTAAATCATATAGTAATTGTGCAGGAAATAAGGTCAACGATCAATGAATGAGACCTCATTAAAATAAAAAGCTTCTGTATAGCAAAAGAAACAAAGAAGTGAAGAGAAAATCCCCAGAGTCAGAGGAAATCTTCACCAGTGACATATCTGATAGAGGTTTAACATCGAGTATATATATATATATAATTCAAAAAACAAAAAGCCAAGAAAATAAATGACCCAATTAAAAGGGATAAGGATCTGAACAGAGATTTCTCAAGAGAAGAAATAAAGATGGCTAATACACATCTTAAACATGTTCAGCATCATTAGTTATTAAAGAAAAGCAAAGTAGAATCACTTTAAGATTTCATCTTACTCTGGTAAAACTGGGTAGGATCAAGAAAACAAATGATACCAAGTGCTGGAGAGGTTGTAGGGAAAGGGGAACACTCATTCACTGTTGGTGGGATTACAAACTCATGCAACTCCTGTGGAAAGCAGTGTGGAGAACTCTTAAAAGACTAAAAATGAACCTACCATTTGACTCAGTCATACCACTCTTGGGCGTATACCCAAAGGATTCATCCTATTGCAGAGGTATATGCACATGCATGTTTATTAATGCTCTTCTCACAATAGTGAAGAGGTGGAGGCAGCCTAAGTGTCCCTAAAATGATGAGTAGACAATGAAACTGTGTTACATTTACACAATGGAGTGCTATGCAGCAGTAAAAAAAATATGACATCATGAAATTTGAAGGTAAGTGGATGGAACTCGAAGATGTTTTGCTAAGTAAAGAAACACAGACACAGAAAAACAAATGAAGTTTGTTGTCACTTATCTGTGGATCCTAGCCCCAAATCTATATATGTAAGTATATACAATGATGTGATTGCAGGAACCAGGTAAATTAAAAGGAACCAGGAAACTAAAGGGAAAGAGAGAACCTGGGACAGAAGGCTAGTAGGTGACAGGTGTTACTAAGGGAAGAATGGATAAAATCAGGGCATCTAAATGGGAGGGGAGAGGAAGGGTTATATAAAGGAGGGGATAAAGGGGGAAAAAGAGCCCAAGAAAAGTGGGGTCATAGGAGACTGGCAGTATCAAGCGAGAAATGGGGAGACTTTACATGGAGAAGGCTTGCAGAAGAAATGGAGGGAAGGCTAAACAGGTAAAGGGAGAGAGAAGAGATAAATAATGCCTTGATAGGGTAAAAAAACTGAGAATCATATTAGCCAAACAATTTATTGACCAAACACACACACACACACACACACACACACACACACACAAATACCTCTACATGCTTCCATATGCAATGATGAAGGCTGTATATCAAGAAACAATGCCAGACAGGAAAAATCTTCCTTTGAGTCTTTGGCCAGGGTAGTTTAAGAGACTCCTAAAATTACACAGGCTATTACCACAGACCTTGATTGCCTCCCAGAACCTGAAGGTAAGAGACCCTATTGCTGAAGATAGGACATACTTTGGAGACTGGATCTTGAGCAATGGAGCTGGATCTGACATGGAAGCTACCACCCCTGAAGGCTAGTCACTAAGGGATATCATCAACAGATTGTACAACATCAGCCTCCAGACCAAATATCCAAGTCAATGATCAGCACAGGATTCAACATTGGTGCAAGAGTGGCACCTCTACGTTGGGGGAAATCAATAGGTAGCCAATTGGACATAAAGGCCAGTCAATGGAAGGAGACTCGTGTGTAGTATTAACATATTCAGATGCACACATCTGGAGAGGTCATAGATCCTAGACAATTCCACAAGGTAGACAGATCCCTAGGCTAAGGTAACATTTTACTAACTACAAAAGAAGTATCCTTATATTTACAGACAAATATCCCAGATACCACTTAGGAAAAAAAAGCTTTTTCTTTGTTCCAGATGAGAACAGTACAGAGCCCCACAAATGGACACACACAGACATGGTCTGTGAATGGCTCATGCCTAGGCAACACATATACAAAGCAGCCTCTACACATAAGACCCAAGCACTATAGGACAAGAACCCAAGAAGCCATGAACTTCCTCTTAACTCTTGTTAAGGAAGCCCCTCCATGCAACAGGAGACCAGGAATTGAAAAAAAGGCCTGAATGACCAAACTGTGAAGATTAGGAGTCTACAGATCATAGTTCCATGGACAGACTGCTTATATTTAGCTTCACCTACCTAGGGCTCAGGGAACATTGCAGAAGAGGGGGCTGAAAGAGTGTAAGAGCCAGGGAGGTGACGCTAGACCAAATGGAAATGAATCCTACAAGCTCCTGGGACCTGGTTCATATGAACCTACAGCATTGGCATCAGCATGCACAAGACCCATGCAAGCTCAGCTGGACAAAACCCAGCACAGAACTGTAGAAATGGGCAGCAGAGCCCAACCTTGGCTGAGGAAATATTGGCAGCAGATGGTGGTCAAGTGAGGAAGACCTGGCCTTTAGAAAAGAGACTCTGGATAGGAGGGGGAGAAGGAGAAGGAGGAAGATAAGGAGGAGGAGGAGGAGAGGAGGAGGACAATAAGGAGAGGTGCAGAACACAGAATGCAGGGAGGAGCTGGCACAGAGGAGTGAGCGAGGAGATTAATTTGGCACAATACACTCTAGCACAAATGACAGATGTGAACTCCAGGGGTGGGGTGGAGGAGGGTGCCAAGGGAGAAGCAGGTATAATGGCGATTAAGACTGACTGAAAAATTATGTATGAAACACATAAAAAATTCAATAGATATAAAATAAAATGCTAAATGAATTCTTATGGTTTCTACGTCTGTGTATAAACATAGTATCTTCAACCGACATATACCCGAGTCTGCAAATTGCAGGTACAAATTTACCTGGATGAAAAATAAACAGATTTGTAACCCAAATTTACATTTTGAAATATGATTAAAAAGGTAATGAGCTTTTACTATGGATACTATATTTAAGGGTAGACTGTGGGCCTAGTGAGTGCTGTGTGTGGCTGGATGTGCTGTGGACACAGCTTCCACCCAAACCATTGCTACAACCTTCCTGTCTGAGACCAGGTATCAGGATTCCACAGCATGCTCCCAAGAAACTCAAATATTCATGTATAAACAATGGCCAGGAACCAATGATCCAAGCACGATGGTCACAGGTCACAGTCATATCATGAAGAATACGAAGTTGGCAGCAGTAGTGCCTGGGTTTATTAAGCTTGACTAACCGTCAGCAGCTTGTCCTTGGGAAAGTCCTGAACCCTGCACTCTGTTTTCCTGAAAAATGGAGATTGTATTAGTACTTACCTCATCCAGTTGTATTTTCATACAAGTTAAGCAGTTTAAGGTCTTACATATCGAAGTGGCTTTAGGATCTGATTCCTTTCTCTTTTATCATTTATTTGGTCTTTTTGAGACAGGGTTTCCCTGTAGCCCCAGCTGGCTTGAAACTCAGTATGTAGACCAGGCTGGCCTTGAACTCACAGAGATCCACCTGCCTCTGCCTCCCGAGTGCTGGGATTAAAGGCATGTGCCACCACATTCTGTGGGATCTGATTTCTTTCTATCTGGGTGATGTTTATGTTCTGTAACACTGTGTTGAGAGATGTTGTGCATAAATTCCTTGTGGCCTTGACGTGGTATATGCAGAACGATGTAACAGGTTGACTCTGGAACAGGCTCATTCTGCTTCCAGACTGAATGCACGTGGATGTCATCATCACTCTGACCCGTTATCCACGTTCCGTTTGTTATTCTGTTACTTTGCCTGCTCTCGGCCTGGTTTCGCTCTTGAGAGTGGGCATGATGGAAAGCTTCTGGGAATTTTGTGCTTTGAATAACAATTAAGAGGAGAACTATGTGTCTCCCAACAACTGTTGTGTGTTGGGTGTCCAGACAACAGCTCTGTTTCAAATCTGATGTAACATTTCATATTTGTGGTTTGCTTTAATGCATTCTCTTTATGAATACCAAAGGATCAGTGTTATTATCCTCAAAGTAAATAGAGTATATCTAACCATCTCCATTTTTTTATAGAAGATAAATCATTTTTTCAAGTTTTTTTTCGGCATTTGTTCAGAGACTTCATCTTCATTAACTTTTGCTATTTCCAGAACACAGTTTGAATGATGATATATCAAACATCCAAACAGTTGCCTATATAATTTTAATACTACCTTCCAATTTGGCTACATCACCCACTGGTTAAAATTTCAGATGTGAATAATTTTAAGGAAGTCAGAAATCTACCTTTTTATTTGATCACTAATCCTTTTTTCCAATTGCCTTTATATTTCTGAGATATTAGGAAAACCCCATCCTTCCTGGGGGAAAATGTCCAATACTTGTACAGGTTAAGAAACTCATTAGCTATTCATGAGTTTTAAATGAATTATGCATTAATTTATTTATCTCCTTAAAGTTCAGCTTTTCTCCTTGGGATGTGTTTTCCCCAAACTAATTTCTTTAAAACAAAATCCAAATACATTGAGGATGGTTGAATATCATGGACTAGGAAAGCTTGACCTTGTGGTGTTTATTTCTCTAAGGTGCAGATGAGGAGCGTGTGGATTCTTTTATAATCTCTTCAATTCCCTTTAAACCAAATACTTCCACTTTAAATATGAAATTACAGCACTAAGTTTCCCTAATGCTAACAGTAAAGCACATGAAGGGGGAAGAACTGTGTCATTTGTTTAAAGTAATTCCAACTGCTCTGTTGCCTTCCAATCCAAGATAATTATGTATAAAGAAATTTATTTAAATTATTGACATTAATTCACTAAGTAGAACTTTAAATAATAATTTCATGAAAGGGAAAATTCAGTGGAGTCCTAGAAATAAACAAGATTTAACAACTTATTAGAACTCTTCCTGCATTATCATGTATCAAAGCCACATTTTAAAAATTTTGGCCACAATAATTTTCTTATCACAGAGCATAGAGCTACCATGTACAGGATGTTATTTAACAAGTATACATTTTAGTTTTTATTTAAATAGCTGGGCAGCAGCCTCTTCTTGTTTTTGTTCTTTATAAGGATCATTTTCAGAACTTGTAAACTGAAACCTTATCATAAAACATCCATTTCAGAAGAGGAAGGAGGCTGATTTATGATACATTTATTCAAGAAATATTTTAAGCATATGCTATGGTAGATATTGTTTCAGGTGTTGGGGCTTTTAAGCCTCAATTCCACCCTTACAGGGCTTATGAGGAGGAGGAGGAGGAGGAGAGAGAGAGAGAGAGAGAGAGAGAGAGAGAGAGAGAGAGAGAGAAATGGTATACCGGTGTATAAGATGAGGTCACCAGCAGAGGGTTCTGAAGAAATATGGAACTTCGGGTAGGGGATAAATTGGTGACGGCTTCTCTAAGCAGGCAAGGTTAAGTGAATGATCAACAGAACCATCATTGGAAGGAAGACTGCTCTGAGCCCAGCATGGCATAGGACTAGAGGCCAGAGCATGTGGATCCAGGCCTAGGAGCCTGGGTTTTATTTTAAATATTTGGGGAACACACTGTGAATTTGAAAGGGAACTGGTAAAGTGATAAGACAGAATGGAAGCAGGACTTGTGGGAGAATGTCGTTGGGAGCTATGACCTAAACCAGGTTTACTTTGCACACTCTCCATCTCAGGCTTCTGGATATTGGACTAAGGAGTCCTTTCCACTTCTGCTCTTTGGACCTCAGGAGATTTCTCCAATGATATTCCAGTTTTATGTCCTGTGCTGAAATGTTGTGGGGTTTTAGCTTACCTAGAGATTTTATTAAGCCTTGTGATAACAGAAGCAATAGAAGCCAGACGTGAAGACAGTTACCCAGTGGCAAAAATCAGACAGCTAGTAAGAGGCCCCTCCAGGAATCCCTGCTCTGTGCAAGGGCCACTAAGCTTCAGGGTGGTCTGAAGGTTATCTTGACTCTAGACAGATGGGGGTTTGTGGCTCTAAACCTTGGTTCCCTCTGTTACTTTGGCCTTTACTGTTCAGTTCTCATAAAGGTAACTCTTCTCCACTTAGACTGTGAGTCCTTCCTACTCATGTAGATGCCTTCCTTGATTTACTTCTGAATCTCAAAATCTCTGTGCAACCTCCTCCAGGGCCAGCTAAGTCCTCTCCTTCTATGCCCATCAAGATCATCGCAAATGCCTGACAAAGGCACATGGGTCTACACACACCTGACCTGGCTCAGTCCAGACCTCCATCAAGTCCACTGTAATGGGACAGGGTCTAAAACAGTAATTCGGTAATAGGGTCACAAATTCTTCATCAACATTTTTGTTCAGAAGCCCATAGTGAAGTGACCCTGTAAATTAACAATTTTCTTCAGCCTCCATCTACTGCCCAAGACTGATGACTCATATTTATTCTCCACATTAACAGATCGTTTCAAATGGAGGCATCGGAATTCACCAATGAGTTGTGTTCTATGACCCATGGTTTGGGCTGGAAAGAATTTCACATAAAGAAATAGCAAGATTTGTTTTTAGTAGAGGCCAATGCAGGCAGTGTGAAGAGACAATCATTCTCGAGACTAGGGAGAATACAGGAAATAAAAAGAAACAACAAGAATTCCCATGGAGGATGCTCTTTGAATTGGCCCATGAGATAATATTTAACCCTTTGAATAGCCATGGGAGGACTGGATAAGGAATACGTTGCCTGTACCATGAAAAACAAAGACACTGGACTAGCATCCAGAAGAGATCATTCAAGCCCCATTTAGCAATCTCTGCAGTGGTTACACACTTGAGCTCTAGACCTCTGGGTTCATATTGCTGTAAGGTGTGTGGTCCTGAATAAAAACCAGGATCCTTTATTTACTGAGACAGTAGCAGCATCTTACTCACAGGCTGTGAGGATTAAGTCAAGTGATGGCTAATCCTGGACACACCTTAAAAGAGAGAACTTAACTAAGGAATTCCCTCCATCGGACTGGCCAATGGGATTCTCTATGGGGCATTTTCTTGATTACTAATTGATGTAGGAGGGCTGTGGTGGTTTTAATGAGAACATCTCTCATAGACTACAAGCATTTGAATACTCAGCCCTAGTTGGTCATGCTGGGTATAGAGGTTTAGGAGTTGCTGCCTTGTTGGAAGAAGTACTTCATATTTATCCAGTTTGGTCCATTTTTTAAATCTTATTTTTATTATGTGTGTGCTTGCCTGCATGCATGTAAGTGTACCTGTGTCATACAATGCCCATGGAAGCCAGAAGAAGGCTTAATATTCCCTGGAACTGGAGTTAAAGATAGTTGTTAGTCTCCATGTAGATGCTGGTAATTGAACCCGGGTCCTCTGCAAGAGCAGCCAGTGCTCTTAACTGCTGAGCCATCTTTCCAGCTCCTGGTTCATGTTTTGTCACAGTTGGTCACTGCAATTGCTCGAGCACAGAGAATGGTACTGTTGGATTCTCCCTCTCTCATCTTTTCCAAGGCTGTTCCTCTAACAGTGCCTAGATATGTCACCAGGAACATAGTTTCTTATTGAGAATAAAACGGTAGTAGACTCTTTACTGATCACTCAGCATCTCTTCCCCCTTCTGCTGGCAGCAATCTGGGTAAATTTTTGCTAAGGGAGGTCCGATCATGTCATTTCCAGATGAAAACCCTTCAATAGTTGTCCACAGCCCATGTAGACTTTTTGGAAAGGATGCAGCACTTGATTTCATAGCCTCAATGACAGCTCACTGAATAAGTTAATAATGGGAACAGTTGCTTTCTGTCTATTTATTGGCCCCCATAAACTAATAGAGAACATTTTTTTAGTTCCACCCCTGATGTACAAGTCAGTACTTGCCACCTGTGAGTGTTCAGTGAATTCTTATTGAAAATCCACTATCAAGAAGATTTGAGAATGGATAGACACAGCTAAGTACAAAAAATAGAGGACAAGAAGGGACTTTGGGTTTCGGGTGCATGGCTATTTCCCTTACGGTCATCTCATATAGTTTTACCAGTGGTGACTGCTCCACACTGTTACCCCCAGCAGCCTCAAAAGTTGCCTTAACTTTTTGAAGAAAATCTCAGATTCATGACTTCAGTGCAAAGAAGAATTTCAGAGCTATCCAGTATGGAGTAGATTGGAATTTAATGAAAATATTTTAGTATAAGATTAAGAGTGAGGTTAAAAGAGAAGTTTTCAGAGAGACAGACACCCCCCCTCCCCGCCCAGAACATGGGTATGGACTTTTCAAAGAATGGTCACAATTTGTTGTCTTTACAATAGTCATACAAAAGATTTGGGTGGGGGTTGGAGCTATTACCTTCAAAGCGTGTCTGGGGAACTTAACTTCCGGGGTGGTTCCTGAAGGGCACCTGACAAAATTACAACTGAGAAAAGTCTTGAAAACAGAGTTGCAGGAAAGTAGGTAATCTTCATTGTAAATAGAGTTAGCAGTCTTTTTGAGATTCCCAGAAAACTGGAGAAAAATGAGACCCTGCCCAAGGTCATGTACACACAGGCCAAAGCCTTAGTCACTCACTGCTGTTTGAACAAAAGTATTTTTTAAATCGGCAACCTTCTCAGCAAATGTTGCTGATTGTTCTAGAATTCTTGCTTCTCAGGCAGCAAGATGCTTTAATCGCACTCCAGAGGGAGGGCTTCCTTTCCCTTCACATGTCCCCATAATTTGCCCTGTCTTTCTCTCCTGCTTCAGTTTATTATCTTTAAATGTCACCCAATGGAGGCCAAATGGAGTGAAAAGACAGAGGGATATCAGACGGTAAGAATAGTCACAGCAGCAAATTTAAGTATTGAAAAAATTATGACTTGATTCCAGCTTAACATTTAGAGGATATGATCTTGAGAATTAAGGGTTAGGTTATTTTTTTAACCAAGTTTCTAATATGCTTTGAATTTCAAGTCTGTTGGTGACATTTTATAGTGAAGGTATCTTCTTTTATATCCTATAATTTTAAAGCTTAAAAGTCTGCATTGTTTTCCTTAAAATGTCTGTCTAGCATAAAAGGAAAACATTATACCACACTATTTTTTTTACCACAGTTATGATGCAGTACCTTCTTCCTAGAAATGGTAGGAATTCCTCAATTTTGGCTTTAATTTATGGGAGAGTTTTGTCAAATAAACCATAGTCATCAGTTCATTTATTCACTAATTCACTTATCCAATAAAAATGTATAGAATGCTAATCATTGTGTTAGGTCTAGCTAAACTTGGATTAGGTAGAAGACAGACTTCAATGTATAATGTGTGTTTGCTGGTAATATTTTTATAATGGGCTTTTGGCATGGATTAGAAGAATTAATATTGTGAAAATGACCATTCTACCAAAAAGGCATCTATAAATTCAATGCAATCCTAATCTCTATGACATTCTTTACAGAATTAAAAAAAAGCCAAAATTTATATGGAATCACAAAAGTCCCTGGATAGACAAAGCAGTCCTGAGTGTAAAGAGCAGTGCTGGGGGTATTTCCATACCAGATCTCAAACTATATTCCAGAGTTATAGTCATAGAAACAGCATGGTATCAGCACAAAAACAGACATGTAGGAATAGAACATAATTGAAGACCCAAACATGAGTGCATGTAATTTCAGCCACCTGATGTTTGAGAAAGGTGTCAAGAGCACGCACTAGAGGAAAGACAGCATCTTCAACAAATGGTTCTGGCAAAACTGGATCTCCAGCTGTAAAAGAATGAAACTAGACCCTTATCTTTCACCTTGCACAAAAGTCAACTCCAAATGGATCAAAGACCTCGATGTGAAACCTGAAACTCTGAAACTGCTAAAAGAAAGCATAGGCAGTCACCTACAAGATATAGGTGCAGGAAAGGACTTTAAATTAGAAAAATGGTTGCTCAGGAATTGAAGTGAACAATCAATGAGTGGGACCTCTTTAAACTAAAAAGCTTCTGCACAGCAAAAGAAGAAACAGAGGAATTGCTGTAGATTCCAAATATGCGTCGTCTGTGTGTGTGTGTATGTGTGTGTGTGTGTGTGTGTGTGTGTGTATGTGTGCGTGTGTGTGTGTGTCTATATGGAGGCCGGAAGTCAACTTCAGGTGTCACTTCTCAGGAGCTATCTACTCGTTTGTTGTGGAGTCTCTCACTGGAACCTAGTGCTTATCACTCAGGCTAGGCTGGCTGGCCAATGAGTCTAGGAATCCACCCATCTCTGCCTCTCCAGTGCTGGGATTACAAGTTCATGCCACCATGCTCAGCCTTTTACATAGGTGCTGAGGCTCAAAGTCTGGACCTCAGGCTTGCATAGCAAACACCTTAACAACTGTGTCCTTTCTTCAGCCCATGAATCAGCTTTTACCCTCTGTGTACTCTCATAATATTTAAAAACAAAAATTGACCACAATAATCTATGTATATATATTATACGAAAGTGAATGAATGTGAGTTTGTGTATTGGTAATGGACAAGGAGAGATTAGAGGAATATTTGTTTCCCATTTGTTTATTTCTTAATTAAAATCTTTTGGAGAATTTCATGCATGGGTGCTATATTTACATCATTTTGTCCCTCCCTTCCCCATGCCAGCTCTTCCTGTGTTCCTCCCGTCTTTGAGTTGACACCATCTATTAGACATACTGTTAATAGTGTCTCTGGTAATCATAGAAACAGACAGTACAGCTGTCCTCTTCCTCTTGAAGAATTTTCGTAGAGAAATAGCAAACGGTTTCTTCTGGTTATAATGCTGAAATCCAAGATTTTATTGGTCTGAAAAGAGAGGAAATTAATTGCTCTTATGCTTAGTACTTTAGAAAACTCTCCAGTGCACAATGCAGGCTTCTAATCCAGAATGGAAGCTGCTTCCATTCATCAGTCCAAGGATGCATCTGTCTCCAGTCTCCTCCTGCTGCCTTCAATGCCTCAGGTGATACTGAGCCAAATTGTCCCCTTGATGGGGATGCGATTTCTTGTCTAAACACATTGGAAACTGCAAGATTTCCTTCTCCTCAGTTTCCCTATTCTCATTCCCCAATGTCACCCAGTGGGAGAATGGAGTTGAAGCAGACAGTTTGACAAGCAGCAGAAAAGGTAATGGGGGGCTCATTAGGAATGCTGGGGGTGAGGAAGCTGAGGAAGATTTTCAGCAAGAGGTTACAGAGCAGCCAGGCTGCACCCCAACTCCTCAGCCTGGTTACACTGGGGCAGCACAGGGCAGGGCTTGCTGTTGGCACTCTAGCATCCCCTGGAGTCTTCTGTGGAACTTCTGTAAGATCCCCAGTGGGCTCATCCTCCCTAGCTCTGCCATGCATCCTTACCAGTGTCTTCCTTTTCTACTGTTGTGATAAAACACTGTGATCAAGGGAATTCCAGGAAGAAGAGTTTGTCTGAGCTTAAAGTTCCAGAGTCATCATGGCGGGCGGCATGGTGGCAGGCATAGAAGCAGCAACAAAGTGCTCGTGTCTTCAAGCAGGCACAGGAAGCTGAGGGTTACTGAAAACCCCTCAAGGCTTAAAACCTCTCTAAGCTCACCCCCAGGGACAGTGCTTCCTCTGGGCATGGCCGCACCTCCTAGAGCCTCCCAAAATAGCACCACCATTTGGGGACAGAATGTCCAAACACTTGGAGTCTGTGGGGGATATCATCATTCAGCCTACCACTACTAGGTCAAAATTGGGACTCAGGACTTAGGCAAAGTGGCAACCCAGGAGGCCCATGTCATATAGGGGGTGCCCTCAAAGGACACAAGTTAGAGCACCAGAAATCAACCCTTGGCCCTTTAGATTGCTTTGGAAAGGTCTTTGGATGGTCTGTGCTTGGTCTTACTGAGGGTAAGTGAGTCAGCACTTTTCTATGTCTTCTGTTGGAGACTTGGTTCCTTAGATGAGAGTCTAGTGACCCTCAGGCTTACGGAGATAATTCAAACATCCTGCCAATCATAAAATATTTCAGCTGTGGAATGTTCTCCATATTCTCTTCCTCCCCTCATATATTAAAATTCAGAGTAAAATTTTATAAGCAAAAACTGAAAATTGTTTTTAGTAATTTGCTCTTTTGTTTTATTTTTATTGAGACAGGAGTTACATAGCCTAGGATAGCCTTAAAGTCCTTATGTACCTGAGGGAGAATGATCTCTTGCCCCCTTCTACCAAATGCTGGGATTATAGGCCTGGCTTGTTACACAGAAATTTAATCCCAGCATAACCACTGGACTATCTCTTTTTTATTATTCTTGGACTCTCTCTTAAAGGTGGTATATTGTGTAGTTTATTTTTCACACAAATAATTTACACACACACAAATGTTTCTCTTTTGGCTTTGGCTGGGAGGAAGCAGATGAAGGCAACAGGAGCAATTTCTATTTACCTTTCATTCTGACATTAACTCATTTGTGTATGGTTAGAGACAGTGTAGCAGGGTAGTTAAGAATGAGGACTGGGGAGGGGGGCTGGAGAGATGGGTCAATGGCTGAGAGCACTGACTGCTCTTGCAGAGGACCTGGGTTCAAATCACAGCACCTACATGGCCACTAACAACTACCTGTACCTCTAATTCCAGGAGGGGTTCTGATGCTGTCTTCTGGCTTCTGTGGGCATTAAATGACATGGATGCACTTACATGCATGCAGGCATAACACCCATACACATAAAAATAAATAAATAAATAAATAAATAAATAAATAAATAAATAAATAATAAAAAGAATAAGGACTCAAGAATCTGGCCCCCAGCTTTAACCGTTGGCTCACCCTTTACTAGTTTGTAGCCTTAGACAACGTTTTTTACCTTTTTCTTTCTCAGTTTATAGAATAGTCAAACTGAGACAAGGTCACTTCAAAGTCATAGGATCCTTGTCACAATTATGGTTGTAAAGTGCTGAGAACTGTGTTGGGGACATCACCCCTGTGTGATTCCTTTCATTATTTACTCCTTGCAGCAATTATGTGAAGTGCTTATAATTCCCCCTGGAATAGAAAAAAAAAAAAAACAACAACAACAACTGGAACTCAAGAAGAGCTGGCAACTTGCCTAGATTCCCCCATTAAGTGTCGCTTCTGAGCTCTAAGCCCTGTCTGTCCAAGTCCAAATCTCTCTGAACTTGTCAGAGACAAAGTAGGTGTGGATTCCTCCCCCATTAACAGATGTTGAGGTAATCTTTTTCCTCCCACTCACGCAGCCTGGGTTATGTTTTCTGGGTGTGCACATGCACACATGCAGTGCATGTGTGTGCACAGAGAGAGGCTGCAGGTTGACATCGGGTGTCTTCCTCAGGCACGTTCCACTTACTTTTCAAGTCCGGGTCTCTCACTGAATCTGGATCTCACTGATATGGTTCTCACTAATACACACTGCCTGTCTAGACAGTGAGTATCAGAACTTTCCCCATCTCCAATGCTGCCCCTGGCTTTTACAAGGGTACCTCAGATCAAACTCAGGTCCTAATGCTTGCAGAGGAAGCACTTTGCCTACTGCATGAGCTATCTCCTCAGCCTCCAATTGCATTCTCTTACATATCTCTTATTAGAAGTTGCCTCAGATGGTGGTTGCAAAAGTAGGAAGGAGACAACTTTCAAACAAAATAAGCTAATAGGGCAAATACTCAGCATGCCTGTCTGCAATCTGAGTAGCCATTTAGAAACCTTGTGACTGGCAGTACCAGCTGTGTCACTGAATCTGAATCTCAAGACCTAGGAACGTATTCACAGCTATTTTTGGAGTGTTTATCTACAGAAAAACTAAGAAAAAGAGTTGCGAGTAAAGCCATTGTCATTCGTTCCCATTATATTGGGTTTACCTGCAAAAATTCCACAAATTATATAGAATGACAACAAGGTATAAATCCAAAGAATAAAGGCTGTATTTTTCTCAAAGTTCTTCTGCAAAAAATTGGAGGTAAGAACCTTACTTTGGCAGTCTGGATAATTGGTTGGAACTTAGGTATTGATTGAGTCTAGTTCCTGCAGAAATCTCCCCTCTTGCAAAGTAAGAAAAGTAGGTCAAAGGAGGTAACATGGCTGGAATGCATAACAAACTGCTGAGAAGAAGCTAGAATGATTCAGGGGAAACCGAAGCTAGAATGATTCAGGGGAAACTGGGGAAGGAAGCTGCTGGCCGGGTTATGGATGTGAGATATGTCGTTTCTACTAGCTTTAATGCTGAATAGAGACAGAGACCACAGCAATGACCAGCTCTCAGGTCTTCGTCATGACACTCCAAGTCTCTCATGATAGGCTCTCTCCATTTCTTCGTGTCTGGCCAATAGCTGGTCTGGTCGCATTCTTGCAGTTTTGAACCTTGCAAGCACTTTTCTAAGGCCCAGGGAGCTGAACCTGCGCTCTATGCAGGAGGACTTCATCTTCCTACGGACTGCTGAAGACACCGCCCACTGGAATCACTGCAGGGACATCGTGCACCAGGCATGCTGGGGCCAAGACCTTCGATCTCAGTCCCTTAACAAACATCTGCCCACATTTTAACAGCTGCCCTCCATGTCAGGGTGCCTTAGAGCCCATGCAGAGCTCATCTGTGGGAGGAGCTGCTGTGATAATATGGTGGTAGCCCCATCACTCAGGGACTGCCACAGGCTAATCCCCAACAGGAACTACCTGTCTCCAAGTAAAATACACATGACATGAACAACCATTGTCACTGTATTCTGTGCTGTGTGAAGCTCAGTGGCCTTCCTGTGGTATAACCTGCCTTCTTTTGTTCTGCTTTAAAAATGTTGCCATGGTAGGTCACCCCCAAATTTTCTCTTTGGTCTGTGAAAGTATTTTTTAAATTTCTTTTTGACATGGTCCAATGGAGACATCTGAATTACTAAAAAAAAAACACCCTCATCACTTCAGTGTTCCAGGTATTGGGCTTCAATGAGAATGCTCATATTATAAGCCAAGAAGCTTAAAAAAAACACCAAACAAACTGAAAACTAGTTTGTCTTGGTTCCAATGGACTGCTATAATAAAATTCCATAGACTGGTGGCTGGCTGAGAACAAACTTACTCGTTCTGGAGAATGAAGACCTAGAATAAGTGTAGAGCGAAGTTGGAGTCCTTTAAATGATGCAGACAGCTAATGCCCTGTGTCCTTACACAGGGGAAAAAGAACAAGCTCCCTTCTGGCCTTCTCTCATAGGGGTGATAGCCATGTCTTGAGGACTTTCCTCTCATGACCTTGGTGGCACTGAAAGGCGGTCCCTCCAAACACCATCACACTAGGATAGGGTTCAGCATATAAACTTGAGGGTGAACAAGAACATTCAGCCAATGGCAAGGGCGCATAATAAACAGTGGGACAATTGTTGTTGTTGTTTGGCTAAATATTAGGAAGAATAACAGTATACCAACAAAATGGAACACAAGTACAGCAGTCTTCAGTTTTAAAAGGTAGACTGGAAGAAGTAAATGAAAATGTAGTTAGGGAGCTGAAGAGATGGCTCAGAGGTAAGATCAGAGGCTGCTCTTACAGAGCACCTGGGTTCAGTTCCCAGAACCTATGTGTTGTCTAAATAGTTCATAACTCCAGTTCCAGATCCGATGCCCTCTTCTGGCCTCTGCATGCATGTAGTGCACTTACACACATGTAAGCAAGCATATAAAATTAATTAATTAATTAAAAAAATGTAGTTAGCGTACTTTGGAGGCAGAGGCAGGGGATCTCTGAGTTCAAGGCCAGCCTGGTCTACATTATGAGTTCCAGGCCAGCTAGGGCTATAGGGAGACCCTGTCTCAAAAAGACGAAGGAAAAAATTGTAGTTAGCGTTTGCAGTGCACCAGATAGGATGCTAAGGTGCTTTCCACACATTTTCTCATTTAATAGTTAAAATAAGCCTGTGACATTTAATACTAGCAAAAAATACTAGCAAAAAACAGTGCTAGTATTACTTTAATATTAACTCTAACTTTTGCTGACAAAACATACAGTAGTTTAATAAACAAACTTGGACTTCTTCCCCGCTATGGTTCTGTGGCTGGCTGTGATTCTGGATTCAGATGATCCATATCTCTAGCCATCTAGAGGCATGGTGGTGAGGGTGTCCCCAGCCACGACACAGGCAAAACCCATACACCCAAGCACTTTACAGCTGTTGCTGCAATCAGGTTTGTTAATATCCTATTGGCCAAAGTTACTCATATTGGACCTAATCTGAATTCAAGGGCGGGGGGGGAGAAAAAGGAGATTCTAATATATCTTTTGAATGTGGAAGTGGCTGATCCCATTACAGAAGGTGAGGAAAGTGATTACAGGAGGAATTTATGACTTTTGTAATCAGTTCTGAAATCCCTAAGTGTAAAGGATGGTATGAAAATCCAGGCAGTCTCTTTGTAAAGCCATGCTGCACTACCTAGAATGCTTTAATGATATTCTTTAGGTATGTTGATGCTCTGGGGCATTTTCTGTAAGTTCTATATAGTAAGCAAGAGTTACTCTGAGAATACAGTTTTATGTTGGTTGGTTAATAATGAAGCTATGTTGTGGGACATGTCATTATATAAACAAGATTATGTGTATGCACACAAATTTCAATGTTATACTCTACTATATATCTACGCCATATATTATAGCCCATTGTCCTTAAGCTGTAAATGTGTAAAGCATGTTACTTTATTGAATACTGAAGCAATTATCACAGTGGTAAGAAATTGTATATCTAAACCTATCAAAACAGAAAAAGCATAGCAAAAACACTAGGTGATCAGAATTTTTTAGCTCTGCCATCTTAGAGACTGTCATATGCCACTGTATGTAATTCCTAACCCAAACTTTGTAACATAGATATGATTATAATGAAGCTCCTTCCTTATAATGGAGGATGAGAAGGTTCTATTATGAATCCATTTAGATCTTCTAGATTCTTTGAGAAAAATACTGTGATGGGGGCCTGAAGAGACAGCTCAGAGATGGCTCTCTTCCCAGCACCCACATGGTGGCTAACAACCATCTATAACTCCAGTTACAGGGAATTTGACACTATACTCTGCTGGCATTGCTTGGCATGGGCACAGTTACATACATACAGGCAATATACTGATACACCTAAAAATAAAAATAATAAATAAAATACTAAAATAAATCGGGTTAAAAATACTGTGATGACATAGTCATATTCTTTTAACTTTTGGATGTACATCTCTTTGATTTCCAACTTTAGAGGTGTACACAGGGTCTGTTGTAGACCCTTAGAAGTTACTATGCACTTGGGGCTGGAGAGATGGCCTAGTGGTTAAGGGCGCTGACTGCTCTTGCAGAGGACCCGGGTTCAATCCCCAGCACCCACATGGTGGCTGAGAACCATCTTTAACTCCAGTTCCAAGGGAATCTGACACCCTCTTCTAACCTCTGTGGCATTGCACGACATGGGTGCACAGACCTGCATGCAGCCAGTACATTCATACACATACGAAAATAATAAATAAAAAAATTTAAAAAAAGAAGTTACTATGCACCATGGAACTATGTAAATGGTTCAGGAAGTCTCAGAGAAGTAGCCCCATGACTCCCATTCTAATTTCTCATCATATGAGCCTAACCCATGACAATCCTTGAGCTTTACCACTGGAATGCAAAGAGATAGCTAACACGCCTGTGAAGCAGGGACCGTAAGTTTTAAGAAGCTGGATTTAGACGTTTTTAATGCTGTTCCTTTTAAGTTCTGAGTGGTCAAAAGATCGTGTGGCTGGAAGAAGAGCACTCTACATTCATTCACTCCTTCTTCATATATTTACTGAATGTCGGACACTAGGCTGAGAGCTAGAGAGCAGATAGATACGACCCTGACCTACGGAGCTTCCCTCACAGTGAAAAGGAGCGCGTTGGCAGACCTCAGACAAGATGTCTGCACAGTGGCAAAAATGACCAGGAAGGTCTCTATGGGTTACCAGACAAGGCCTTTCTGCAGAGGGTATTAGACTAGGATTCGGAAAGATCTGAGAAGGGGCTGGTCCCATGAGGAGCTGAGGACAGGGCCTTCCAGGGGGCCCTCACACAGTAGGAGAGACTTGCATTCTGTGAGGAAGGCAGGAGGAGGCAGGTGCTGCACTTGCTTTCCAGGCATCTGTTCTCCATCTCCCTGCCTCAGCCAGTGCAATGGCTTTGCAAGAAAGCAGAGCACCAAACCTAGCAGGTGCATAAAAATGGCTATTTAAAAATAGGAGATATGAGCCGGGCGTGGTGGCGCACACCTTTAATCCTAGCACTCGGGAGGCAGAGGCAGACGAATCTTTGTGAGTTCAAGGCCAGCCGATCTACAGAGTGAGTTCCAGGCCAGCAGGGGCTACAGGGAGACCCTGTCTTGAAAAAACCAAAAAAAAAAAAAAAAAAATAGGAGATATGGTTTACTATCTAAAAGAATACTTTTTACATATTTGATAATTTATAGCCTTAAAATCAGTATTCATAAGGATGACCATTTCTTGATTATAAATCTAATACCTAAGTGTAATTCTAATATATTAGTGAATGCCTATGGGATTAAACACACTGAATATATCTGTATGTGATTGTCACTTAGTAATTACAGTAAAATCACGAGCTAGGAACACTTACATTTGAAACTGGTTAAAAAAACCCCACAAAATTGTAGCATAATTTTCTTTGGTATTCTAAAACACTAAGGATCATTAAAAAGAAATTTTCGTGATGGAAATCTTTTCAAAGTGTATTTTTTGTTGTCTTACTGCTTCTTACATAATTACCCTGTACTTTATCAGGCAAACCACAGTATCACTCCTTTGAAACACTTGTGTCATCATTATTTTAAGTTAACCATTGATTAAACAAATATTTACAGAATGTTGCTCTATGCCCAGCCTCAGAAAGTCTCAGAAACACAAGACACACAGGACAGGGTGTCTGTATTCCTAGAAATATATTAAAGCTTTTGAAGCTTTCTAAGTGCAAATTAAAAATTTTCCACTCACTAAAATTCTTTAGTCTTATAGAGCCGGCTCCTACAGCACCTTATCCCCCAGCCTAGATGGTGAAAAGAGAATTGGAATTTTGAAACCTCTCAAAGACAAAAAGCTGAAATGAAAACAAACTGACTGACCCAGAGAAAATTTGCCTCCAGATCTTGTTAGCAGCAGTTGTGGTTTGAATGTGAAATGTTCCCTAGAGGCTTTGAACACTGAGTCCCCAGCTGACAGTGCTGTTCGGAACCTTTAGAAGGTGGGGTCTCCATGGAAGAAATGGTCATTTAGTGGTGGGCCTTGAGGCTGTAGAGCCTGGCCCACTTGCTCTTCTTTCTCTGCTTCCTGGGCACAGCCACAGTGTGAGGATCTGGCCCCCAGTAGACGCTATCACGTCTTCCCCCTTTGCTGACTTGCTCTTGCAAGCAGAGTGGAATCATCTCCTTGAACTCTAAGCCAGAATAAACTCTTCTCACCTTAAATTGCTTCTTGTCAAGTATTTATTCACAGCAGTAAGAAAACTCACTAATTCAACAAACTAGTGAACCCTGCCACCATGGGTGTTAGAGGTCAGTAAGACAGAGGTCATGAGTTATGACAGATAAATGGAAGGGTTCAAGTACAGGCAGCTTGGCTGACTGTAGATACTGAGCAATCATTGAGTGTGTGTGTGTGTGTGTGTGTGTGTGTGTGTGTGTGTGGTGTATGAATAAAATTTAGACTTTGGCTAGAGCTACTGGCAAAACTGGATCACCACCTGTAGAAGAATGAAATTAAACCCCTACCTCTCACCCTGTACAAAAGTCAATTACAAATGGATCAAAGACCTCAACGTGAAATCCAAAACTCTGGAGGTGATAGAAGAGAAACTTGGCAGCAGACTACAAGACGTAGGTGTAGGAAAAGACTTCTTTTTTTTTTTTTTTAAATTAGTTCTTTATTGATAGCTTGCTGCATTTCATACATTTTTCAATTCAGTTCAGGCTTATTTCCCCTTTCCCTCCCCCCACCCCCACCCATCCCAGATCATGCTTTTTGCCATAACTGTCCTGCATTCATTTCTCTCAGTTTTTTTTTTTTTTTCATTTTTAGCTATAAGTATAATCCATGAGTACAAGCATTCCTTCATGCAAAAACTATCTGCAGGCTGTTGTGCCCCAAACACCTACAGCCCCACATCCAGTGGGGGGTGACAGGTTGTTTGTTCAATCAAAGTTGATCAAATGAGTGTCCAGACTACATCGCTGTAGTTTCACCATTCACCCAAATCGCAGCCCTTACATTTCTACCACGCCCCCTCTTCGCAGGTTGTTCCCTAGGCTTAGAAAAGGGGCACAGGTGGACTTGAGAGTAAAACAGTCCACTCTCTCTTGGAGCTGTTAACTTGGACTCTGGTCAATTCTGGCTGTTTCCTTTCATGAGCTTGACAGTTTGTCCAGGAATAACCTTTCGATCCTACTAATGAAGAACAAGCAATTAGATATTATAGGTATTTAAGCACCACTAATAGTTATGGTAGGTTACTTTTAGCATAGACACAGACTTCTTAAATCAGACAGCAGCTGCACAAGAAAGTAGGTCATCAATTGACAAAATAGGACCTCATTAAACTCAAAAGCTTCTGTACATCAAAAGGAAACAATAAAGAAGTGAAGAGAAAACCCACAAAATGGGAAGAAACCTTCACTGCATGATACATCTGACAAAGCATTAATTCTCCCGATATCACAGCTACTCAAAAAAACAAAGAAAGAAAGAAAACAAATGAATCACTCAGAAGATGGAGCAAAAGATCTGAACAGAGACTTCACAAGGAGGAACTTAGAGATGGCTGAGAAACACTTAAGCAGTGTTCACACATCACTAATAATTAAGGAAAATGCAAATTAAAACCACCTTAAGATACCACCTTACTCCAGTAAGACTGGCTAGGATCAAGAAAACAAATGATGCCAAGTGCTGGAGAGGTGTGGGGAAGGGAAACACTCATCTATTGCTGCTGGTGGGATGTAAAACTTGTGCAGCCCATTGGAAAACAGTGTGGAGAACCCTTAGAAGACTCGGAATGATCCTGCCATTTGACCCAGTCATACCACTCCTGGTATATATACCCACAAGACTCATCTTACTGAGAGATACATGCACAGCTATATTTATTGCCGCTCTGTTCACAATAGCAAAAACTGGATGAACAACCAAATGCCCCTCAACTGACGAGTGGATAGAAGAAAATGTGGTACATGTACACAATGGAATTCTATGCAGCAGTAAAGAAAGACAACATCATGAACTTTGCAGGTAAATGGATGGAGCTTTGAAGACATCATGTATGATAGTGTAAAGTAGTACACAGTCCCAGGAAAAACAAACGACAAAATGTATCGTCTAATATGTGGACGCTAGTACCAATAACCCCAGTTTCAGTTATAAATTTTCTTGTGGAGAGGGATGCACATTTAAAAGAACAACAGAAAGATTGCATCAGAAGGCTGACTGAAATAGTGACTTCAGGAGGGTGGGAGGGTGTGGGAGGGGACACAGGTGTATATTCGATTGGTGCATGTTTTAATGACCATGAGTTCAACAAGTATCCAGTTTTGCCCAGACTCTGTCTACAAGATACATAGTGCTTTAGGACTTAGTAAAAGTAAATATGGGCATATTGGACAACATTGGTTTGAAGACTGATAAAACGGTTAATGCATCTGAGTTAATTTGGTGATATAAATTGCTCTTGTCCACATTAGCTTTAACTAAAACATTGGTATAACATTAACTTTGGGATTGGTATAAACAAATGTTCTCTATATTTTGCTGTTCATATAGTATCACCTGGTGAGCAATCTCTTTCACCTATAGGATGATTTAACTCAAAAATGAACTTTGTTCCCAAGTTAATCACATACAGTACACCCAAAACGATATGGTGAATTTTGATGAAATCTGTGCCTCTTCGCATTTCCCACCCTTAAATATAAAAACTAAGCAGCTGCTTTTTTGAGAGCTCAGGTCAAAAAACATAATAACCTAAAAAAGAAAAAAAAGGAAAGTGATAAATTAGAATGAAAACCTTTTGTCAAAAAAAACCTTGCACCAATTTAATAATCTAACTATGGGAAAGTATTTGTATGTTCCAACAGGCCAGAGTTATCACCAACTTAAGGCTGAGAAAGAAAAATGCAGTTTGCAGTTGAGTAGGTATGTTACCAGGAAATGCCAGCAGAGGGATTACTCCTCTGCGCATTGAAGGGGAAGACCAAATGCCTCAGATTGCTGCAGAAATGAGGCCCCTCTGTGGCATCCTAACTAGTAACAACTATTTTTTAATGATTCCTAACGAATAGCAGCTTACCTTCTAGATGCTGACATTGAAAGGTTTAATTACAAGTAGACCTTCTTGCACTCCCCGCTCCCCCCATAGAAACAATAGAGAAATAAGAGGCATGATGTTAGAGGGCTATTCACGAAGCTGTAGATTGGAACCAAGCGTTTTATAGAATGTTTCTCATTGTTAAAATCAGTAGTAAAACTGCCTTCTTATTATAATGGACATAGAAACTGTGAAGAAAGTGATTATTTCATTCAGAACCAAATATAATGCTAAAGTCTCCTTAAGCTATTTGCACTCTAACCAAAATATATAATACACGGAGTGCTTCTGACATCTAACAATGGATTATTCTACCAGGAGATGTTGGCCAGTGGATCCAAAGGCCCCCACAAATGTAAAGGCTTCCTTGCCTCTAACTGGGCTCTTGCAGGGAAGAGAGGCGATAAGGGCCTGCTGTTGAAGACCGATAAAAAAATGGCAAGATGTTGAGACCGCCACTTGCACGTTATAGCAGATGGTCTCTGGATGCCAACAGAGTGTTTACCAAAGACCACTAAACCAATAAAGCAAAATATAGGTTCTCCTTGAGTCAAGCAAGACCCTCCGGTCAGCACCAGCTACACCTCCCATCTGCCTGGAAAACTGATGAGAAGTGGCAGCCCCTATGTCTGTATCATCCCAAATCTAATTGGCATTGGTCTCTCTCCTTTGTGCGATAGGAATAACCCACGGTGATTGGCCACAAGCCTTACATCCTCTAATGGTAGGAGATTGTATATAACCCACACGGAGAGCCCTGCCATACTTGACAGAGAAAATGTATTGATCATGAATTACACTACCAACCAAAAACATCTGTGTCTATTACAAAAGTAACCTACCATAACCATAGTCTGTTAAATACCCATATAGTCTGATGATGTGCTTCATTAGTAGGACGATGAAGAAGCATCTATTATTACTGTTTAAATACTACTCAACTATCTAATTGCATGTGCTTGCCTAGTCGGATCTAAAGGTTAAGCCTACAAGCTGAGCCATGAAAGAAACAACAGCCAGAATGACTGAGAGACCAACGACATCGCTTCCAGAGAGAAAAGTAGAGTGTTTTGCTTCTCATCCACCTGTGCTCCACTTTCGAAGCCTAGGGAACAATTTGCATGGGAAGGGGGCGTGGTAGAATGTAAGGGTACGTTGGTTATTGGTGTTAATGGTGAAACTACAACAATATAGATGCTGGACACTCCATTTGATCAAACTTGATTGAACATATCAAGCCTCCCCTTCAGGCGGTGGGTGAAGATGGAACCCATGGCTGTGTCGGGTTTGGGCCAACTGCTTGCAATTGGTTTTACATGAAGGATGGCTTTTACTCACAACATTAACCTATTGTTAAAAAAAAAATGAAAACCAAAAACCAAAACAAAAAATAACTACAAAAAATAAATAAAAAAAATGAAAAAAAAACTGAGGCACAATATGCAGGGACAGTTTATGGCAGAACTGCATGATCTCGGTTGGGGTGGGGGCGTGGGTGGGAGGGGAAAGGGAAATATGCCTGGAACTGAATTGGAAAATGTGTATTGAAATGAACAAAGCATCAATCTAAAAACAATTTCAAAAAAAAAAAGGACTGATTGAGATTGCTTATGTGAAAATACACAAAGAATCAATAAAAAATTTATGTTATGCTAAAAATTTTTTTTTTAAAAAAAAAAGAATAATAATCGGGCTCTAAGAGATCAATATATGTTTCGGTGGGGGTGTGGTGGCAATTACGGCCTTAATCCTAGCCTTGGGACGGCAGAGGCAAGCAGATCTTGTGAGTTCAAGGCCAACCTGGTCTACAGAGTGGAGTCAGGACATTGTGGGGCTACAGGGAGACCCTGTCTGAAAAGACCCCCCAAAAAAAAAAAAAAAAAAAAAAAAAAAAAAATGAACGAAAGAGACAATAGTATGTTTCATGCAATTGTAAGTGAATAATAAATACTTCTTTGTCTTACAATATTACTACTATTGGTGTTCATGTTTGCTTGGGAAAATGTCTTGCCACATAGTGTTAAGATACTATGAGAAAAATCTACTGTTGGCATTTGAGGTGATTTGAATGAGCCGTGTACCTCATATCTCAAGTATTTGAACACCTGTTCCCCAGTTGCATTGTTTTGTGAGGTTATGATTCCTGGGTGTAACTGGAAATGGGATTGGGTAGCTTCCTTCTCAAGCCACTTGCTACTATTCTTCCCCATCATTATGGATTCCACCTCTTGAACTCTAAGCCAAATTAAGCTCTTCCTTCCATAAATTGCTTTCAGTCATACTGTTTTATCACAGCAACAAAGAGCAAACAATATGTGGCTATTAAGTTTAAAAAAGTCAGTCAGGTGTCAGGATAGCTGGGGCTACTCGGAGACCCTGTCTTGAAAAAGACTCTAAAAAAAAAAAAAAAAAAAAAAAAAGTCAGCAAAAGTCAAGATAACCTTGCTTCAAAACTGTTTTACTTGATGACAACGTTTGGCCAAACTTTATTACACTCAAATACTCAGTGGGTACTAGATTATTACAATTTTTGTAATTTTAGCTTCCAATGAGAAATGTTTCAGTGTAGGGGAATCATAAAATCCTGGTGAAAAATAACCACAGACATTGTACAGTACAAGGATATCTCTTGATAAAAAATAGTAGTCATGAACCTCAAAATTTCAGTGATGTCCACTGGGAAACAGGTCATATATATGGTTTCAAGTTGTGAATCTTTCCATAGCTCAGCTGAGCAGTAGACTGCAGTAGACACTTCTGTTCTTTTGAAGTTCATAAACAGTTCAGGTTTAGAGCTCCTGATAGAAGTCAAGGAAATAGCTTGTAAGGGATGTGTTGACATTTCATGGGATGATAGAAATGTTCTATATCTTGTTTTGGATAATACTTATACCTTAGATTTGTGTGTTTTAATATATGTAAATTATTCCTCAATTAAAAATGAATAAAACTGAACTTCAGATCGGTGCACTTTAGTGTATGTAAATTATAGTTTGATTAAAATGAATAAAATTACATATACAGAGATCTGTTAAATATAATGATTCTCAAGCATTGTTCTTTTTGATGAATTGATCCTCATGTAAATATATTGATTACTTCTAATTTAAATGAGTCTTTGTTTTACTTATTTAGTGAATAATAATTTGTCAGTCTTGAAAACTGTAAAGTCTTATGGATTTTTAAATTATAATTTATTGCAAATGGTATTGTTGGGCTGAGGTTTAAATCATTGGTTGATCTCTTATGGATTGATATTGTTTATTCAAGTAATAATTTGAAGTTATCTGAGTCTAGTTTTTTTCTGTAAAATGGAGATTAAACTTTGTATTGGTTGCCTTTCTGTTGCGGTAATAAAACACCAAGATCAAGGGACTTATAAAAGGGAGAATTTATTTGAGCTTACGGTTCCAGAGGAATCAGAGTCCATCATGGTGGGGAGGTATGGTGAGGTGGCTGGAGCAGGAACAGAAAGCTAAGCACTCACATCTTTAAGCTGGCACAGAAAGCAGAGAGTGACTGGAAATTTGGCAAGGTTTAAGAATTCTCAAAGCCTGCCCCCAGTGATGCATTTCCTCCTGCAAGGCACACCTCTGAAAACCTCCCCAAACAGCACCACCAACTGGGGTTCATGTTCAAATACTTGGAGCCTACAGCAGACATTCTCATCCAAACCACCCCAAACTTGCATAAAAGTAGGACCAAATGAGATATATGTATTATAAATGAGATAAAGTGTATTACAATTCCACTATTCGCACTGTCATTGGTGGGCCAGGTATCTCCATAGCTTGCTAGAAATGCAGAATTTCGGACCTACCTCTGCCCTTACTGAATCTGCATTTGCACAAAATATCCAAGTAATAATATGCATGCTAAAGTCTTGAGATATCTATTGGAAATTTCAGGATGAGATAAAAGTATTAAGAATGATAAGGAATCCAGTTGCTATGGTGGAAGCATGAGTTTTGCACATGCAGTCCCCATGTTGGCTGGGGTCAGTCTGCTGCCATCGTCGTCACCATGATCCTGACATGCTGTTGTGGAGGGATCTGGGTGGGGATGGACCACTCTCCTAGTACCATATTTCCAGCAAACATTACAGGACACAATTTCACATGTTATGCAAAATGACTGGTCTATGTTAGTAAAGCATATGGGTTTCTAAAGACATTCTTACCCTAGAATTAATTTTATTCCCTCTAAATCTGAACGTAGATCATCTCAGGGAACAGCAGGACATATGTCCAGTCGGGTGAGCAGTCAGCCTTTAAGTCATCCAGGATTCTTCTCTTTCTGTGATCTTTGTGACTCTCATCCCTACCTAACCCTCCTTTCAAGTCTCATCACCCCTATGTCCAAAGTGTATCACCGATCATCTCTTATTTCTATTCCTACCATACAGACTCCACACATCTCCTTTACATATGTTCATTCTTTAAAGCCCAGGAAAAATAGTTACATCATGTCCCTGTTGAAAGCCCACCTCATGTGTCCTTTTACCTAGAAGTGAGTTCTAGATTCCACCCTGCCTGTGGATTAGCCCAGGAAGTCTTGCTTAAAGTGGCCCCTGTGCACTCTGCAGCCACAGCTCGCCCCTCTTCACCTGATTCACTCTGTAAGAGCAGCATCAATCTTCACCTTCTTGAACCCTAACCCTAACCCTAACCCTGACCCTAACCCTGACCCTATCCCTAACCCTGACTCTAGGTTAGGGTTCCTGTGCCTTTGTGCTGTGCAAGTGCTTCCTTGCCTTGCTTTTTCTGCTCTTCTCCTTTGAGTGGTGAACTCATTTTCATCCTCTGAGTCTCAACTAATCCCCTGTGTCCTCAAAGGTAACTCTGGGAGTTTATTATACAAAGTAGCCCCGTTGTCAGTCTCCATCTTTCAAGCTGTGTACAGTTTTACATATTTGCCTTTTAATTTTTGTCTCCTCCCTCTTAGACTTGCAGGGTTCATATCTGCATTGTTTCCATTTGCATTTCCAGGCTCTAGATCAGTGCTTGGCATGGGGTAGATACTTAGAACATCCCTCTATGATGATCGACTACTTGAGTGAATGAATTTGTGCATGAAAGAATTTATTCCTTTGCATAGCTGGATGGTTGCTTAATTATGTGAGGCTCTCTGGACTTTACCTCCTGCTGAAGTAAAAAATGTCCACCTCTCTATTCTAAACTCATCACTCTCACACCAGACTGCTGAATGCACTGTTAGAATTCTTTTTAAAAGTCATTACAATAAAGAACTGCGCTACTTCTGCAGTGTGTTGGCTTCATATCCCTGCCCGTCCCGTGATCTCCATCTACTTTTGGCAAGAGCGGTTCCCTGGTAGTGGTTTTATCAGTGTCTGGTCCCTGGACCCCTGTGGTTGAAGCCACAGAAAAAGTAAGCACAACATCACCTTTAATTAGCAGGAAAGGAGCCTCCCTGATCTATACAGATAGTGCCTTAGAAACAAGAAACAGAAAAATGTAAGGCAGGGCCAGGTTCGTAGGAAAGAATTAAGAAATGAAAAAGAGTAATTATCTTGTTTTAACATAATGTTGTTAATCTGCATTGCCCATTATTATCTAGCGTGTCTTGCCTGTTGAAGTATGCAGGATGCAGAGCTGTTCTTTGCTCCAGCAGTGTAGCGAATGGAAGGGACTGGCTTCCCATCCATCATAATAATTAGTTTGTCATAATTTTCTTCCCTTCTTGGTGCTTCAGTAAAAAGATAGAAGAGGCATTTAAGTTACTCAGGAATTGTTCCCCAAATTTTGTGCCTGTTCTTTATGGGAACAGATAGCTGTATTTCTGCCCTATTTATTTTATGTTTGGCCTGTGATAATGAAGTATATTTCATCTGGAAGTATATAGCTTTAATTTTCATGTTCTACTTGGGAACATCTTGCTGTTTCATTTTGTTACAGCTATACAGTATATAAAGAGAACCCGTGCTTCTTTCTGAACCTACCCGTCACCCACTAGAGCTAATTCTGGTTTCCAGACCAACATTATGACTCCATTATGACTGCATAATAACACACATTGGGTCCTCTATGGTCTACAAAGTGTTTCTCTTATTTTATGCCTTAGTCCTCACAACAGCCATGGAACATGGATATGGAAATCTAAGAGTAATGCACATGTCTGTTTCACAGGATGTAAAGCAGAAAGGTCAGCTGACTTGCTAAGGTTGTGTTGCTAGCACAAGGAGGCACTAAGACGTAAACCCAAGGTAACTGATTGTAAGTCATGGCCCCTCCCATTTCTTCAGTATATTCTGCTTCAGCTGCTGGAGTTTGCTTCTGTTGCTATGGGGACTAAGAGGCGTCCAGTTATCTGTCCTGGCCTGGTGGACAGGACAGTCTGGTAGAAAAGGGCAAAGGTAGGTTATATAAAAACATGGCCATGCCTGCTTGGGACAGAGGTTCTCGAGGAGGTTTGAGTTCCATATCAACAGCATCAGCATCACCAAGGAGGTTCTTAGAGGTACCTATTTCAGACCTATACACTGATGGAGCATCTGGGATGAGAATCCAGCTTTAGCAACCTCCCACCTTCCACGAGGTGATTTTGATGTGGGCTAAAGCTTGAAAAGCACCCACTTGAGGAGAAAATGGAGAAACACAGGAAAATAGAGAGGGGCATTGTGCATCCAGGGCAGATGCTGGAGCCAGGGTGTTGGGTATAAAGCACAGGCTATCACAAAGTACTTATTGAGCACCTACAATATGCCAGACAGAGATATTTGGCTTATACTATAGAAAATAACAACAAGTTTTGCCCTTGTGGGCAGGATGTCCCACCTTACAAAACTTGGTCGAGTGACAGCAGGAGGGTATTGCTATGTCCTTTGTTGCCTGGTCAGCAAAAGGACAGTGTTATCCTAACGGTGCCTAGTCACAGCCTTTCCTTTAAGTGAAACTGAAAGCACTTAGTGCCCAGTGAGGGCTCCGCATTGGTTACCTTCCTCCTCCTCCTCATGAACGCTGTTGCCTGGTGCTATGGACAGGCTGATATGCCATTGTGCTTGGCTGTGATCAGGCATCCTAAGGAAGTGTGTCATTTCCTAGAGGCAAAAGACTGACAGACATCCTTCCATATGCTTAAAGTAGATGCTCAGAGTATCTAGAAGCATCCTGAGGCATCATGGACCCAGGTGATGGGCACCTGTTGGGGAAATATGTAGGTTTCATCATCCTTTCAACTACCACTATGGCAATATTAGCCCAAGTCAGTCCTATGTAAAGAAACATGCTCCTCGCATTATTTTGGAGTCTTCTAACATACATGCAAGGCTCAGAGATGATATCAGACTGCACAGCATTGGTTTAATGATGTATTAGATTTAATAAAGCAGTCCAGTTGCTCCTGGCAGGCAGAAGTAGAATGAAGATATGGATATCTATGCAGGTGGCCTCAGGCCTTCACTTCTCAAATATGAAATGTCTGTGCTATATTCAAAGTCTAGCTCAAACCTCAGCTCCTCCAAGACACAGTCTCCTGCTGGGTCAGCCTACAAGAAATTCTCTATTCAGAATTTTGTCACTACTTCTAGCTCCAATGTGGCATGTTGAATGAAGCTTGCTTCTGGGGAAACAAATTCTACTTCCACTGTATGATTTTGTTTTGCTAGTGTCTCAGTTTCCTCCCACACTAGTGTAAGACATGGTGAAAGCTATGGAAAAACATGGTCTGGGTAGGAGTCAAACGTGGGCCTCCTGGCACGTCCCAGTGAAACACGGTGTAGTGGCTTTGCTGAGTGTGCTGGAGGAAGAGAGAAAAAGAGAGAGGGGGGTGAAGGAGGAGAGAGAGGAGAGAGAAGCAGAGAAGGAAACACGGAGAATGGATGTGCGGGCATCAGGGCAAGAAAACTGAACAGGAAAGTAAGCATTATTATGGAGGAAGGAAGAGGAGAAAGTGGAAAAGGAAAGGAAAAGATAGGCGAAGGGAGAGGCGTTAGGTCTGCAGAGCCCAGAGTTCATGGATACACAGAGTTGAGGGTACGTGAGGAAAGATCCCCCATTGTTCATGAACCAAACAGCCCATGGCCTGCTCAACAGGTGGCCCAAAGGCTGTGTGGAGGCCGTCTGTGCCTTGTTTACTTTCATGGACCCTGTGCTTCTAACCACAAGGCCCACTCTTCCTACTTTGTTCGCATACACAGCTCCATCCTCCTTTGGCTTTGTACCCTTGGAGAATGGGAGCCATGTGTTAAGTAACACATCATTTCCCAGAGTGCTCCTGCTTTACAGCTAGTAGGGGCTGTGATGTTTGTACAAGGTAATGGAATTATTTACTGGGAACTTTGTTCTGTTCCTGGAAAAAAAAATACCACCAGACACATTGGGGTGCCGTTTTCCTAATGTGCTCTACTAATTGTAAGATACAATGATTCCTTCTTTTAATGTCTTCTTAATGATAAAACATTACTGAGCTAAAGAGCTAAAATTTAGTGGAGCTTTGATTTTGTTGCTTTGTTTTTCGTTCCCCCCCTGTTCTCCCCCCTGCTCATTCGAATAAGAATAATGCTCTGGAGGAGAAACTCATATTTCAGATCTAAATTTAAAGAACTCAGACTCAATTGCTCAGTTAATTAAATTTGCAGTAGTCTCTTCAGAGATATTTATGGGCTTCTTTGCGCTTTCACATTTTCCTTTTCTTACCATTGAGTAGCAGCAAATGCTGTATGACAGCCACATTACTGCTGGGGACAGTTACTCACAGACCAAAATGATTGATTTCCTAATGATCATTTAATGAGATGATTCTCTCAGCATGTATTCTCCAGACCCCCTGGTTTATCTTGCTCACATGTTGTGTTCTATGTTGCCTTCATCTCGTACAATTGTAGTGAGATCCACAGCTCATCTGAGTTTGGTTGACTTTGGGACTTTCCTTTTGGTTTGTACTTAAAAGCCAAAGATTTAATCACATGGTCTAGGTCCCAAACATCCTCAAAGTGGGGACTGTGGAATAAAAGGGACTCATTGACATTTCCATTGCCAGAAACGTATGGGCTCTATAGATTTCCAGTTCCGTGAAAAGATTTTACCCATGTGTGAAAACAGGCCTATTTCTATGGTATTGACACTGAATACTACGTATTAAAATAAGCTTGGCTCTTTTGTGCTTACCCTTGATCCCACTTTCTATCTCTCCAGCCCACTCACCTAAGCCCACAACACAGTGACAGTGCTTCTTCTATTGGGATGGGCCAGGAGGCCCATATATGGGTACCTATTTTTCATATAGCTTCTAGTATTTCTGAGTATATGTCAGGATCTTTACTAAAATAGTCAGATGCATTCTCTTACCAAATCTCTGCATCTTACAGTAGCAGTTACTTTCCTCCTTGCTGTGACAAATACCTAACAAAAGCAGTTTAGTGCGGGAAGGGTTTATTCTGACTCACAGTTGGAGGGTCTGTTCATCACAGCAGGAAGGTCATGGCATCTGGTCCTATTGCATATCCTAGTCACCAGGCAGGGAGAGATGAAGGCTGGTGCTCAACTCACTCTTTCCTTTTAATTTGGTCTGCGACCCCAGAGCATGGAATGGTGTTTCTACCATTGGGATGGATTTTCCTACCTCAACCTAATCTAGAAACACCCCCACAGACATGCTCAGAGGTTTGTTCCCTATGTGATTCTAGGATCTATCAAACTGACAGCATTAACTATCATACTTAACAGAGGGAGGTTGTTAATATCTCCACTTTATGAATGAAGAAACTGAGGCTCAGAAAGAATGAATGGTATCTCATAGGAAGCATGGTTGTCAAATGACAGAGACTGGTCTTAAAGCTACATCTTCTGACTACGAAATACAGTCTTTCCAGTGCACCATTTTTACTACCATTTGTACCAACAAAAATCTATCATGAAAAAAAAAAAGTAGCAGTGGAAACAAAAGATACATCTGCTGTGAATTCAAATTTTATATTGAGAAATGGCAAAATGTTAGGCTTTCAGATCCTGCTTCCTTATAAAAATATTTAACATTATGGATTTCAAAGAACATCAAAAATATTTGAAGAACAAAGAGGGTGCATTCCCTATCAGATACTAAAACACTATAGGGTAGGATCTCTTAGAGAAGTGTGGCATGGCAAATGATGAATTGAGAGCCAGCCCCCAAAAAAAACTCAAGGATAAATGGATTTTTTTGTGTGTATGAGAAAGTTGAAATTTAAATTTAAAATGAATGGGAAGAGATGGAATGATTATTCAGCAAGGGATGTGGGAACATAGGCTATTTGTGGAGAAACACATCTCGGTTTCATATTATTTATGAAAACTGTGAATTAGAATATTTTTAATTATATGTTGGAAATTATGTTGTCACCCAGTGCATTCATATGAGAATGAATCGGGTTTGAACTATAAAATAGAAAATGTATTTCCAATTCCTGATGAATAACTGTTCAGTCTGTAGACACAACCACATTAATTTGCGTGCTTCATGCCCAACAGGATGCCCAGGATTACACTTGGAGTGCAGTTCTCAGCACACCCCCCTCATCGTGTCCTCTTGGTGAGTAGATCTATGTGCTTGGTTGAAGCTGGCTGGTTGTGTGGGTGCAAGACTTCAGTGTGGAAGGAAGCAGAGTTAACCTCTCCTACTCCTCACCAACCCTCCCCAGAACTCAGCTAGGGGCTCTGCTAGGCGAGTCATGGTGGCAGGGAGTGCCCAACTCCACCGTCTCTGTTTGGTAGTGTTCTTTTGCCCAGGAATTGCTGAGTTTCCTAAGATTAGGGGCCCTGTCTACTTTGCTCAACCATAGTCTTAGCCTAATGATCCTGCTGTTCAATGCCTTGTAGAATGTGTAAATTAGCATGATTTGGGCCTCAAGGCCCAGGGCCTCAAGGAAGTTTGTAAGGACAAGGGTTAAAGTATTTAACATGGTGATTGGTGGGCCTATAGATGGGAGGCATGTGGCTTTGTGGTTTCTGAGGAGATGCATATAAATCAGGAAACAGCACAGGAAATGTATCATGTCCAGGCAGTTAACTCAAGGCATATGGATATGACACATTCACTCTGCCTTTGTATCGGTTACTTGTCTTGTTCCTGGGGCGGGGGGGGGGGGGCTGATAAAGGCAACGTAAGGATGGAAGGCTTTGTTTTGACTCAAAATGTGAAAGTTCAGTCCATTTTGGCAGGGAAGACAGGTGGCAGGAACATGGCAGCTGGTTGGTCACATTGCAGTCACAGTCAGGAAGCAGAGGGAGGTGAACACCAATGCTCAGCTCTCTCTCTCTCTCTCTCTCTCTCTCTCTCTCTCTCTCTCTCTCGGAGTGGTGCTGCCCACAGCTAAGGTGGGTGTTCCTGCCTCATCTAGATCTTCCCTCCCCAGCATGCCCAGATGCTTGTTCTTAGGTGATCCTAGGTCCTGTGAAATGGACAATATTGGCTACCACCTCATCTAGATCTTCCCTCCCCAGCATGCCCAGAGGCTTGTTCTTAGGTGATTCTAGGTCCTGTGAAATAGACAATTTTGGCTACCACATTGCTGACTCTTTACCTGTGCTGGGTACTGGTGTCCAACTTCTGTTTACTTTCTGTAGGAAAGGTTAACTCTGCTTTAAGAGATGGATGCTCTTCTATTGTAATTTTGCACATAATGAAACTGGGGTGCAGAGAAGATAACTTTGTCAAGATCACTCAACTAGTAAGAGGATTAAGGGGAATTCCCAAACCAAGCCTGCTTCTCTAACAGACTGTGGGAAGGTGCTATGCAAGGATGAGGACCAGGTCCATGCCCTGCCCCACGTCCTGTCTCTTCTGTCCTTCCTAAACACCTCATTGAGCTCACTAATGCGGACGGCTTCAAAAAGAACAACCTCCACAAACAAAGCTCAGCCCTTGCAGTCGCCAGTCTTCCATGGGTGAGAAACGATGGCTGGCCCTTAGACCTTGCCCTTCCTTTGTGGTTGAGGTTTCTAGAATGCAAAAAGAGTTTGCAAGACAGATGACCCACTCTCCTTAGCTCCCCAATATGCTGTTCTGTTCTCACACCAGCAGACACCACACCCTACAGGAGAGCTCAAAATTAGGGTGCCCTTCACCCACTCACATCTAACTGTGTCCATAAGCTTTTGTCCAGGGTCAGGCACGAGGCTCCTCAGCTTCACATTAGCAGTGGGTGTTAACCAAGTGGATCCCTGCAATTGGTGATCTACAATTTTAATTAGTGGTGACTGATTGCCTCACTCTGTAAGATGTAAGTGCTATTAACCTGCGCAATAATTACTTGGCTTCTGCTAAATATATCTGTGTTTCCTAAATGAAGTAAAGGCTCTGGCCTAAATGCTCATGAGTTTTCATTTTCTGTGTTAAGTGGAAAATTGGAAAATATAGCTAAATTGGTAAAAGTGGAAACTTTAATTCTAATTAAACAGTTGGTTTCTGCAATGATTTATGACATCTAAAATAAAGGCAAAAATCATGCAAACAAAAAGCTGTTAATGAATGTCAGTGTTTGAGAAGTGTTGAAGAGCAGTAATCTTTCTCTTTAATTTTGTGTGCATGTGTCCCTGTGGGAAGATGTATGTGGGTACATGTGTGGGCATATGAGGAGGCAAAAGGTGAGTAAGCTTGATGTGTTCTTCAAGAGCCATACACATTGTTTTTATGAGACAGAGCTTCTCATAAGACCTAAGGCTCAATAATTGGGCTAGGCTGGGTGGCCAGTGAGCCCTTGAGACCCTCCTGTCTCTACCTCCTCAGCACTGGGGTTACAGCACCTTCCACCACACCTACCATTTTATTACATGGATTTGGAAATTGAGCCCAGGTCCTCATCATCACATGGCAAGCATTTTCCTGGCTGAATGAACTATCTTCCCAGCCCTGGGATCATGTTCTTAATTGTAGAAAGTAGTAGAAATTCAATTAGTTTTCTAGAAGATGAAATAAACTTCTTACCTTATCTTTGTATGGCTATGGGTATGTTTGTCTTGAAAAACCCAAACTAACTAGATTAATTTTAAGAAAAAAATAGCACCTTACTGATATTTCTTATTTACACTAAAGATTTTATACAGGGTTAAATATATATATGTCACCAAATATCAAGACACAACTACTCTTTAGTGAAAACAAATTTGATATTACAGACATGTTTGCTTGTGTGTCCTACATAGAAGTGAAATATCATTGACCTGGTACAAAACAATTAGCAATGTTAATTGCATCAGACAGTTTGTATTCTGTTTTGTGTTATTATATTGGAATGTTTGTGGCTAGGTAAGGTTTTTTTGTTGTTGTTGCTTTGCTTTGAAAATAGATTTACTCAGCTTTTATGTTTTTAGAGGCTGAGCATCCACATACAGGTGGCTCCATTGGTAAAGTCTCTGGTGAGGGGCCTAGAGGATGCTGACGTCATGGAAGGTGACGTCAAGAAAGTGAGGAAGAAGGGTGGTTGGAGGGAGGAGGAAGAGTGATGGTATAGCCAGACTAGAAACCAGATGACTGCAGACTAATCAGGGTCCTGCAAGAGCTATGTAAATCCCTTTCATAAGGCATGCTCCCAGTACTGAAGCCCCTACCATTAAACTTTACACCTTAAAAGTCCCACCATTTCAACCGCCCCTTTGAAAACCAAGCCTCTGACACTTGAACCCTTCAGGAACACAACACATTCAAACCATGGCAGAGGTATTCTTGCCTAGTACAAACTTTCACACAAAGTGTACTGGGTCCTCAAGATGAAGCTGAATACTGCTCCATGTTCTGTCTCCTGAGGACAAGAAAATGTAGAGATGGGGGTGGGGCTAGGCCCTTCCCTTTATCAAGATCTGGTCCCTCTTAGGGAAATAAGAAACGGCTTTTCTTCAAGACGGTTTAAAGTGCTCTGTATAGAAAATTTGGGAAAGGAGGACGCCAGCCTTCAATGCCTTCCTAGATCTATAGTGGTAAAGAGTAGAGGATCTGAAGATTAATTTCCCTAATTAATTTCCAGATTGAACTGCTGCTGTTCTGCCGGCTTTGAAAGTTTCTATCCAAGGAGTGGCATTTCTGCCCTGGAAGTACTCTTTTGGGAACATAAGTCTACATAAGAATTATCTTTAATGTCTCATAGGGAGCAATTCCGAGTCAAGGGAATGGTGGGTGAGTACTGGAGTCATTATGGTTAATGTCTTTGTGGACTGGCCATAGCTCCAGATATTTTCTGAAGCAAAACCGGTGGTTACAGAGAAGTGAAGTGACCTCCTTCAGAAACCTGTATCAGCCAGCACTGGACTTTTTGTGCATACTTTGATTGTTGAATACTTCCCAACATTCAAATGATCTAACAGAAGATGAAAAGAATACGAAGAGATTGCTACAAAATACACCTCTTCTTACCATAATCTATAAGTTATCTTCTCCCTATATAAATTAATGATTTTCCAAATTAAGTCATGTTAATAGCACTAAATACTGGGTTGTTAATAAATTAAATGGTCATACAGTCCCAATAATGTTCCCTCAAGTATAAACCAGTATCAGTCTTTGTACATATCGATAAGCACAAGACATTCATAAAATCATAGACTGCAAGCACCCAGGTAGCATCTGATAAAAACCCACTCACTGTGGGTTGTGTTGGTAAGTCGGTTCTACTTAGTTAATAGTTCACAGCTGCCCCTATTGTTGTATTTACTGAGCCACCTATTACCCCTTTTTCAAGCACGCTTGAGAAAATTACTTATAAGACTATTTCTCTTCTGGGCACAATCAAGTACTTTAGAATGAATTCCATAAGTGCAGATTCAACATAGGATTAGACTTGGTAATAACATCAAATATATTGCTTTAATAATGCCTTGAAGTTGCCTAGAAACTCATGGCTTTCCTTCTCCTAGCAAATTCAGCTGCATAACTTATCAGGGAGTATGCGAGTGGGAAAAGCAGGGTGCTTTCAGGAACCACACAACCTCAAGGTTAAGGCCAAAGAACCGGACCCAGCAGTCTGTATGTAGGCAGTTCCTTTAGAGGGAGTTTCCTGTCTTCATCTAGGATCTGGTACTTCAGAGTCTTTCTGCGTCTTCCCCTGAATCCCTTTGTTACTGATCTTCTGCAAACTTTTAAGGAGAGTCTTTCCTTTGTGTTTTTCTCCTTTCCAAGTATGTCATAAATGGTAAAGCATGGAATAAATATAAGGGTTTTTCATGCTAATTGTGTACCTGACATCGTGCCACACTGGTGCTGCTGGAAGCTTAGAATGACCGTGCAGGGCAGAAAGGACAACAGATATGCATCATCAGATGCAGTGTTTCCAAAAGTGGGAAACTCTGGATGGCTGAGGTGATGCCAGGCAGTGCATACAGAGGCATTTTTATCCTGTTCGTTACCATGTGTGAGTTCATAACCATGGATAGTGGGGGAATGTAGTACAGGTACATTGTAGGACAACTGAACTAGAATACTCAATTTAGTTGAAGTAGTTGAAACTATGAAAATGCAGAAGATGCGTTCATAATAGATATCATAACAAAACATGATGATGGGTACATGGTGTAAATTTTAGAAAATATTCACCAAAGAAGATGGGTTTGTCTTGCCTAACATGAGAGAGTTATCAAGAGAGAGACAGCCCTGGGATTGCATCTAAATCTCAAGATCTTCTGAGGATTGCTCCTTTCTTTTACCAGACATGTTTCACTTCAGATTTCAGGTTATCATGAAGATGACATAGCACTTTCCCAAGTTTATCAACTGAAAGTTTAGTGGAGACAACGGGGTGTTAAGATCTTCAACAGTGCAGTCAAAGGACGGTCTTCAACAGGTAACTATTCATCTCTTATAAACAATAAGCTCGGGCTAAGAGTGGGGGCCTTTCCCTGGTCCAGGGTTTTGTCTTTTCCCCAAACCTCAGTGGCTGGACACAGCTAAACAGAAGAGGTGACACTTAAGCCAGGTCAGCATATGGCAGGCCTCGTCTACGGTCTCCTTCCCAACAGGCCTGTCCCACACCACTGCCATTCTAAGTTCCCATCCACTTACAAAGCAATGGAGACTACACACAAGAAAGTTTGGATGAGGCTGAGAAAGAAGACCTAGTCCCTACCTGAGGCTCCTTTGCAACAATGACTACCGTGCATTTGGCACGGTGCCCATGTGATTTCCGAGCTTCATACCCCCAAGTCAGCCTTCTTATTCCCATTTTGCAAATGCGGTAACAGAAGTTAAGGTAAATGAAGTCGTTCAAATGGAAAAGCTGGATCTCTCTTCCAGGCAAAATGGTCTTTATTATTTTACACATGGAAAAAGGAGAGGTGCATAAAGTAATACTTAATAATCCAAGAACACTTGTAATTCAGTGGTAGATTAGATACAGACTTTTAGGGCTAAAAGAATTCAGAATAGGATGAATCTAGTTTTCCATTTATGTATTTGAACTCCTTTGAGAACCCTATGTTCTAGGTCATTGCTATTGATCTGAAGCCAAGGTCAGTGAACTACGTCCCATGGGAAGAATTTAGCCCAATACTTATTTGTCTAAACAGAGTTTTATTAGAACAAAATCTTATCCATTTGTTCATACACTGTTTGTGGCTAGAAGGACTGAAAAGTTGTGCCATAGACCTTTGTACCCTCCAATTTATCATCTGTTGCTTTATATAAGTTTACTGACTCTTAGAGAGCCAAGAGTCTCAGAAGACATTATATATAAGAGATGGAGTACCAATTCTCTCTCTCTCTCTCTCTCTCTCTCTCTCTCTCTCTCTCTCTCTTCCATGGCTGCATCTTATAGCTTCATTGTTCTTATGTGTTTTTATTTTATTTTATTTTTATTTTGTGTATATGACTCTACTGCTCATTCGAGAGAGAGAGAGAGAGAGAGAGAGAGAGAGAGAGAGTACCCATATCATGCAATGCCCAGGGAGGACAGAAGAAGGCATTGGATCCCCTGGAACTGGAGTTACAGATGGTTGTTGTTAGCCACCATATGGGTGCTGGGAATTGAACCTGGGTCCTCTACAAGAGCAGCTAGTGCTCTTAACCACTGAATCATCTCTTCAGTCCCTATTGTTCTTATTTATATAATCTAGAGAGCACTACCTACTCAATCTGCTTTGTCTTTGGGTGGGCTGGGTGGCATGGTAGTCGATATACGATAATTAATTACCAGCTGTTATTCTTAAAGGCTGCTCTTCCTGTAGTAGGAAGAGAAGCTTTCAGCTTTAGCTCTCTTGGCAGATGGTGGACTCTGCAGGAGAACCATGGTCCCACCAAGGGCTGTCTGTGATATGACTTTGAAAGAAGACACAGTAGAAATTTGGGTCTGTAGTCACCAGAAGCAGTCAAGGCAGCTGGAGAGTGGAAGCGGGATTGGCCCCAGCCTAGGGAAAGACGTGACTTCAGCGTTGAGCCACAATATGCCACAGTGACCGGGGAATTAGGACCTTGTCTCTGGAAACCTGAAGATTCTCCAGGCCAAAGAACCTGAGCTTTTCCCCTTTGCCTGATGTCAGTGTGATACTTACATCCTTTCTCATTACATGCCTGGTACAGGAATGCCTGCTGGGGGGAGAGCCATGGGGAGGGATTGTCACAATCACAATTCCCATCAAAGATGAGTGGCGGGAGCAAGGAATTTAGGTCAGTTTTTGTTCAAAATTGTTTACGATCATATATATATATATGTGTGTGTGTATACATATATATGATCGTATATATATACACGATCATATATATATACGGTCATATATATACGATCATATATATACATGATCATATATATATATGATCATATATATATATACGATCATATATATATTTATATATATATACATATGATCATATATATATACACAATCATATATATACAATCATATATACATGACCATGTAAATGCACCGAGTTATGAGTTATGATGTCACTGTCTCCACTCATCTGTTTGCCCGTAGACCTAGAGAACCAGGGACTGCTTTGAGGGTCTCTGTAATTTCACAGAGCTCTTTCCATCATTGCTACTGTGATCGGCATTATTATCAGGGGACAGCATCCTAACTGCACATGTTACAGTACAGACTAGGGCCTGTGTCTCTGAAGGCACTGAATCTGTGTAAACGTGAAGCAGTCTTGAAAGCCAATGAATGAGGGCAGTAAAGGGCTGCTTATATGGAAGAGACCTGAGCCACTTGGTTTCTCTGGGCCTAGAATAGACTTTCCTTCAGTGAGGTTTGTGATGTTTCTCCTTCTGGGTTTTGAGTGCTGCTTTAAAGAAGAGGCCAAAAGAAGGGTAAGCACTGGAAGGGCTCTAGACCTGCAGCAGTTTTCTCAGAGGTGACCTCCCTCCTGGTCTGCATCTCAGGCAGGTGAGTGAGCATTGGCACTGAGGGAAGAGCAGGTGGCAGACAGATAGCTGGGTGGGAAGATGCGAGGGCAAGTACTGGACACCGTGAGGAGATGGAAGAATGGTGCTGCCCTCCCTCCGCCAAGCCTACAGTTGCCCTTTGGATCCGTGGCTGTGGTCTAACTACCTGGGACATGCTGGTGCTGAGACCTGGGAACACCATCTGCCTAGCATGTACATGCTGGCTTCCTGACTTTGAGAGATTTGGAAGCTATTTGCATTCCTTCCTCCCAGGAAACTCTTTGTCTTCTTCATGAGGAGTCTGTGTGCTCTGATTACTCCAGAGGGTCCAGTAGAAACTGTCCTCACGCTACTTTTCAGACCTCCAATTAGGGGAGGAGAAAGCTTTTTAAAGCAGGCAGAGTTGTGGAGTGTGTGGAATAATGCCAGGCTTTGGCACCTGGGTACAGAATGTTCATCTCAATTCTCTCCTTCCAGGTAGGCTTGTTTCCAGGTTACAAACGACAGGGCTGGAATGTGGCCGAGTCTGGGGTGGCATCCAAACATTTCTACTATCCCCCTCCTGCCTGAACAGGCATGAGGCAGTGCAAGCAGGTTCAGCTGGAATGCCTTTGTTCCATAAATCTTCACTTATTTACATTAATCTCATTATAATTTAATGTTTTATTTTGTACTGAACATTTTATATTTTTTCAAAGACATTTTTTCATCTGTAAGTAGAACTTGTATGTGTTTATGGTCTACATAGGAAGTTCAAATGTACATAGTGGGATGTCCAAATGGAGCAATTTAAATAACACACAGTGTCTCACTTGCTGAGCCTCTGAAGTAGAAACACTTAACATTTATTCTCTGGGGGCATTTTCAAATATACAATATATTATTGTTAACTAACGTCATCAGGATACGAAACAGATAGCTTGAGCTTATTCTTCCAAAATTAACTTTTGTAAATTTGACCAACATTTCTCCAACATCCTCCTTCTAGCCTCTGGTACCCACACCTTTATTCTGGTTCTATGAGTTTGTATTTTTTTGATATACTATCATATATTGTATAATAAGTGTATATTTATTTAAAATAGAGAACCTTTAAAACTAAGAAGGAGAACTTGAATCTTCAAAATTTTCTTTCTTTCTTTCTTTCTTTCTTTCTTTCTTTCTTTCTTTCTTTCTTTCTTTCCTTCTTTCTTTCTTTCTATCTTTTTATCTTTTTTGATAGGGTCTCCCTGAACCCACAAGTAGCCGGGAACTTGCTATGTAGACCAGGCTGGCCTTGATCTAGCATAGCAGAGATCTGCCTGTATCTATCTATCTATCTATCTATCTATCTATCTATCTATCTATCTATCTATTTGAAGGCTGTCTAACAAAAAAACCCAGTGCCAGGCAAGGGAAATGTCCTACAAGTTGTTGGTCAGAGTAGTCCAAGAGACTCTCAAGACAGCCACAGCCCTTGATTGTCTCCCAGAACTTGAAGGTAAGACCCTATTGCTAAAGACGTGACATACTCTGCATAATCTGGACACAGGACTTGGAGTAATTGCATTGGACTGACCTGGAGCTCTCTTCCCTGAATAGTATGTCTCATTGTACCAGAAGGTACTTTGCAAACTGCCAGGGAGAAAATCAATCAATGGTCCTACCCAGCTGTGAAACCTATAAATCACAACAATGACTGGCCCAGGAAATTATCTCTATCAGTGCACTTTATCTTGGGTTAATTAACAGCTGTCTCTGAAGGCTCCATGAAAGAATCCATGTATTGTACTGTAAACATAGCCAAGTACACATGGTGGAAGAGGTCATAGACCCTAGAGCAGAATCTAATAATGTCACTTTTCTAGACTAATGTAATTTCTTACCATATTCTAGATATGAATCATTATATTCACAGGTAAGTGTAGGGATTACCAGTCATCAAAGGCGCTTCTTTCTGCAACAGATGGAGACTATTACAAAGTTCCACAATTGGTCAAATCCAGAACATAAGTGACTCTGAGTTTCACAGCTGTAACTGATACATCTACAATGTGACCGACCTCAAACCTAACCCTTGGGGACCATGGGGGGAAAAGGGGGTGGATCGATTGTAAGAGACCGAGGGACCAGATTACTGCTATAGTTAATGAATCCCGGACATGATAAAGGACTTGAATCTTAACATCTTCTGGCTCCCTGTGCTCTGAGGTTATGGTAAAGGGTGGAGAAAGATGAGAGAACGATGTCCCAGGGTTTCTGTAAGACTTCTTCCCCTTGGGGGGAGGGGGTGGAGAAATGGCACTGGCTATTCTTACAGAGGACCTGAGTTCAATTCCCAGCACCCACATGGTGGGTAACAAACATCTTTAACTCCAGTTCCAGGGGATCTGACACCCTCTTCTGACCTCTGAGGGAATTGCATGACACAATGTGCATTACATACAGGCAATACATTTATACACATAAAAATAATAAAGTTTTTTTAAATAGGCTACACCTTGACCTAAGGTATTTATGGAAAAAAAAACTTCCTTCCTGTCCCAAAGTCCTACTGGGGTGGTTTCAGTGGGCAATGTGCCCCATAAGCTCAGGTACTTAATACTTGATCCACAGATGGCAGTGCTGTGTTTGGAAAGATTGTGGGACCTTTAAGAGGTGCAGATTTGCTGGAGGAAGTACATCACTGGACTTGAGCTTTGAGACTTGATAGCTTTGCCCCACTTCTGGTTCACACTCTGTCTCTTGTTCCTGCTGCCATGCCTTCTGCCTGCTGCCATGTCTCCCTCACCATTATGGACTGACTCCTTCTCTGGAAATATAACTAGTGAGGAGCCCTGGGTATTAGAGAAGCAAGTTCATTGAGGATGAGGGACGAAGACTTTCTGTATGGATAGCAATGTTCCCCTTTCTATCCTCTGACGTCTAGAACTTTGTCTTCTAACAAATGTGTGGAAGACTTGTCCACTTTAGCACTGAAAGTTTTCATTTCTATAATAACAGTGGATAAATAGCTAAAGATACATTTGTGGGATAAAATGTTATATGGGCTAAAAGAAGTTTGTGTGTAACTTATTTGACTATTGCAGTAGTTAACAAAAAAAGCAGAAAAAAACACATCACTAAATTTTACACTAATAAGAAATAACAAATGAGAAAAAAGACGGACATTCTAATATAAATGTGGGCACTTTAAACAGACTTCCCAAGAGAGAATAACCAGCTGGCTCCTGAGAATACCAAAGAGTGCTCCACCTATATATAAGTAGTAAGCAGGGAAATGAAAATCAAAGCTACGGTAAAATGATTCTGTGCACCAACTAGAGTAACTAAAAGGAAAGTGACCAAGCATGAGAACAGCTGCTGCTTAGAAAAACCAGGTTGTCATTAAATAAAGCTACACGTAGTTTACAATTCAGCAGCTCATTCCTAGGAGTGTCACAGTATTAGTTACTTTTCTATTGCTGCAGTAAAAGTACCATGACCAAAGAGCAACTTAAGGAAGAAGGATTTGCTTCAGCCTATGGTTTCAGAGGATAGAATGTCCATAATGAGGAAAGGATGGTCTGACAGCAGGAACAGAAAACTGGTTGATCACATTTCATCACCACACAGGAAGGAGAGAGAGAGGGAGAGAGAGAGAGAGGGAGAGAGAGAGATAAAGAGAAAGAGAGACTATAAACCCTTAGAGCCTGCCCCCAGTGACACATTTTCTCCAGCAAGCCTCTACCTACTAAAGGTTCCATAACATTTTTATTTTTTTTAATTAATTTTATTTATTTATTTATGTGTATGAATGTACTGTCTGCATGCAAGTTTGTGCACCCGTGTCGTGCAATGCCGCGGAGGTCAGAAGAGGGTGTCAGATTCCCCTGGAACTGGAGTACTCCTGGAATTGGAGTTTCAGACGGTTCTCGGCCGCCATGTGGGTTCTGGGGATCGAACCCGGGTCCTCTGCAAGAGCAGTCGGTGCTCTTAACCACTAGGCCATCTCTCCAGCCCCTCCATAACATTTTTAAACAGTGCTACCAAGTGCTAAGTGATCAAATACATTAGTCTATGAGGAACATTTCTCATTTAATCCACCATAGATAGGCCCCTAAAGAATTTTATGTGTATAACTGTTAAATGTTATATAATAGGATACATAGACATGACTATTATATACAGCGTATTTGACATCAACTCAAATAATCATTACTGTAGCTTGGATCTTGAACGTTCCCCTGAAAGGTACTGGAATATGGTAGAAACGTTAAGAGTTTGGGCTATAAGAGAAGTCTTCTGACTTTTATGGCACGCCCTTGAAGGGAACTGTGAAATACCAGCTCCATTCACTTCCTTTCTTTTATTGACTGAATAGTTTGTCTCTGCTGTGTACTCTTTTCCTTCCTGTCCTGTCTCACCATAAGTCAAAAACAACAGGACCAACTAATCATGGACTGGAACCTCTGAAACCATGATCAAAATAAGCATTCTGTTTGTAGCTGGTTGATTATATCAGGTCTATATTCCAGTATTAGAAGGCAAACTTTAAAACAAACTATTATACTACCTGAAAATGAAAAAGATTACAGCTCTGAGAAACACTGTGGCTAAACTTCAAACATAACTTAAAGCAAAAGAAACAATGAAAATAAGAATTCATATAATATAAGGTCCAACAAAGCAGACAAAGTTACATGCTACTGTTCAGATTTCCTGTCAGAAAAGATCAAATTATGATCTAAGGCAAGAAAATAATGACTTGAAAATCAGCATAATAGCTAATTAAGTAGAAGTTAAGAAGTTTGGTTGTCATGGATACATTGGAGCTTCTGACAGTATTCTCGTTCTCCTTAATTCCATTTGCCACTCTGGCCCCCAGCACACCTCTCCTCTGATACCCATGTGGTTGTGAAAGACTGCTCATTCCATGGTTGTAATACTTTAACATTTGTCTCCATTATAAGGAAAGTAGGTTAAAACTATAAGATACATCAATGAAATACTATATAGGCTGTGCTGAGTAGCTTTAGTGTCACCTTGATACACCTGGGTTAAGGAAGGCTCAATTAGGGAATTGGCTCCATTGGACTGGCCTGTGGTCAAGTCTGTGGAGTATTGTCTTGATTGTCATGTGGGAGGGCCCAGCCCACTGTGGGTGGTACCACCCCTGGCAGGTCGTTATGTACAATAGAAAGCAGGTTGGGCATAGGCCAGTGGAGCAAGCTAGTAAGCAGCATTCCTCCATGGCCTGTGCTTCAGCTTCTGCCTCCAGGTTCCTGCCTTGAGCTCCTAAGGTGGGCTCTCTCAGTGATGAACTGTGACCCAGGAGATGTGAGCCAAATAAACCCTTTCCTCCCCAAATTGGAATTGGTCAGAGTGATTTGTCACACCAATGGAAAAGTGAACTAGAACACAGGCTAAAGCAGGTTGGTCTATATTTATAAACAAATTTAATATACATTACCTATTTCTATCTCCTTATTAAAATGAAAAGCTAGAATTTGCACAAAGGATACAATTGCATCTTGTCAGAGTGTTTTGACACATTTTCCTTATAGCTGTAAAGACGATCTGTTTTCACAATTTTCAGGTGAGTTTATTGGTCATCAATATACTTTCTTCCTTGAGGTGTCACCCTTCATATAATAGAATATCTTTTTTTTTAAGAAATTGAGTTATGGGGACTTGAGAGATGGCTCAACAGTTAAGAGCACTGGCTGCTCCTGCAGCAGACCCTGGTTCAGTTCCAAACATCCATATATGGCAGCTAACAACCTTTCATAATGCCATTTCCAGAAGATCCTATGTCATCTTCTGCCTGTATATGCAGGCAATATTCATATCTCATATACATAAAATAAAAATAAATAAACCAGTAAAAATTAAAATAAATTAATAAAACTGGATATAGTCTTACTGTTAAGTAGTAACAGAAGTAATTTTCTGTATTAAAAATACTAGTCCCATAAAAAATTAAAAATAATAAATAAATAAATAATTCAGACAAAAAATAAAAAAAGAATACTAGTCCCTTGTCAAATATATTTTATTTATTTAAGCAGTAAATACACTCAGGCAACAACTGTGAGGAATGCCCATACCAGCCCAATTATATCTGTGTGCAGCTTTCTGTACAGTCCAGGGTCCCCAAGCCCAGTTGGAGCAATTTGCTTACACAAAAAATAAAATCCAGTCCATTTTTACTGCAATTGCACAATTCATCCCCCTCCTTGGCCCTTACACTCTGGCAAGCCCACCTCTTCTGTAGGAGTCCCTGGGCTTTGGAGCAGAGGGTGAGAATGAGAAATAGAAGATCCAGTTAATTTTTTCTTTCCCCCTTTCCTCTTTTCCCTCTCTTCCCTTTCTGATGTAATAGGCCAAATTCTTGAGACTGTCCATGTTCTGTTTAAGATGGACTGATGAGTCATCTAGCAGTCTCCTTTTAATTCTAGTAATCAGAGACACATAGCAACACATATTGAAAATTGTAACAAGTTATTCTATGGTACAGACACATATGCTTGGAGATATCTTGGTTGGGGCATTATAACTCTTTGACCAAGGGATGCTAATAACTTTCCAATATGGTAGATAGTGTCCCCTGACATTAGGAGGCACCAGGGATACTCTGTCAGCCATATGTCATACCACACCTGAGAGCGGGCCATAGATCAATATATAAATATAAGTATGTATGTGTATATATATGTATATTTTTTGCAGGTGACAAATATTTTCTTCCAGCCAATGGCTCATTTTTAAATCATTTTAGAAAAGCAAAAGCTTTTAACTTTCTAAAGTTTTATTTATAATTTGAATAGCAGTGGCTGTAGGTCTTCTTTAAATGTCTTATGAATTCTGCCATGAATCTATCTGGGCCTGGGCTTTTTTTAGTTGGAGGGTTTTTTACACAGTTTGAATTTCCTCCTTTATTATGGGTCTATTTAAGCTGTCAATCTCTTCCTGGTTAACTTTTGGTGGATTCCATGATTTCAGGTATTCATCCATTTCTCTTAGGTTTTCAAATTTAGTAGAGTATAGGTTTTTTAAATCGTACCATATGATTGTCTGAATCTTTTCACTATCTGTTGTGATGTTTCCCTTTTCATCTCTAATTTTGTTGATTTGGAGTTGTTCTTTCCTTATTTTGGTCAACTGGTCTATCTAGTTTATCCTTTCAAAGAAGCAGCTCTTAGATTCATAGATTTTTTTTTTGTATTGTTTTCTTTGTTTCTCTTTCATTGATTCCCGCTCTGATTTTTTGTTATTTCTTCCTGTCTGCTGGGTTTAGGATTCATTATTTGCTGCCTCTCAAGTATTTTTAGTTGTAGTGTTAGGTCATTTATTTGTGCTCTTTCTGTTTTCTTAATGTATGCACTTAGGGCTATGAATTTCCTTCTCACGGCTGCTTTTCAGGTGTCCCATAAGTTTTGCTGTGTTGTATCATCCCTTTCATTTAGTGCCAGGAATGCTTTTATTTCTTTCTTATTTCTCCTTTGACCCATTCATTATTCAGGAGTGTATTGTTTAGTCTCCATGTGTTCTTGTAGATAGTAGGGCTCTTTCTGGTGTTAATATTAAGCTGTATTGCATTGTGGTCTGATAGGATGCATGGGATTATTTTAATTTTTTTTGTGTTTGCTGAGGTTTGCTTTGTGTCCCAGTATATGGTCGATTTTGGAGAATGTTCCATATGGGGTGCTGATTAGAAAGTATATTCTTTGGTGTTTGGGTGGAATATTTGGTAGATGTCTGTTAGGTCCATTTGGTGTATCATATTGTTCTGCTCAGATGTCTCTCTGTTTATTTTTTGTCCAGTTGAACTGTCCAGTGGGCAGTGAGTGGGGTATTGAATTCTCTCACTATTTGTGTCCTGGGATTGATCTGTGCCTTGAAGTCCTGCAGGATTATGTTTATGAAGTTTGGTGCACCAGAGTTTGGTGCATATATATTTATGATTGTGAGATCTTCATGGTTGATTGATCCTTGGATAAGGATGTAGTGACCCTCTTCATCTCTTCTGATTAGCCTGAGATTTTTTTCAGTGTTTCCATTTCTTTCCAGAGTTGGTTGCTCTCTCCCTTTAGTTCTTTGATTTGTTCTTTATATTCCTTGACTTCTTTGAGTATGTCTATGATTTTTCCTTTAAGATCTGTGTCCTGAGTTACCTCCAGGGAGATCTCATTGTTGGAGTCTTCTATAGGACTGATAGAATTTGGTGGGGATTTATTATTTACTTTTCCCATGTTGCTCATTTTTTTGTTGTGATTTTGGCATGTGGACTTGATTTGTTGATTTGTTGTTTGTAACTTGATGTGAGATTCAGGTTTTTGTTCCTTGTGTTGAAGGATTACCTGTTCCTCTCGGTTGTCTGTGGAGGGGCAGGTTTGCTGTCTCTTCTGTTACCTTGTGCTCCGGAGACTCTACAGCTGTTTCTGCTACTGTTTCCGCCCAGATCCTGCACCACAGGGGAGGGAGCAACGGCAGCAGCGAAGGAGGCTCTGATGGCACAGAAACCCACTGGGCTGAGAGGGGTGACCTGTCACTCACTCTGCGCTGGACGTGACCGGGCAGGAGGCTCCGATGGTCTGGAAACCCACCAGGGCTTTGAAGGGCGCCTGTCACAGGTGTTAGTATTCTTTTTGCCACCTGTTCTACTAAATTCCCTGTGCCTTAGATGCTGAAGTTGATTATAGATGTGTCGCTCAGGGCTTGGAGACTCAGAGACACTTATTTTCTGTGTTTGACCAGTTGGAGAACTTTGTAATAGTCTCCATCTGTTGCAAAAAGAAGTTTCTTTGATGAGTGGCGTGAGGTACACTTGTCTGTAAATATAAGGTACAAATTTAGACTACAGTAAGAAGTTACCTTTGTCTAGTTGTGTGACAAAAGGATTTATGAGATCTCCAGCTGTGTGTATTTGAGTATGTTTATAGCACCACACATAAGTTCCCTCTCATTGAGCCTTAAATCTAAGTAGATAGTTGTTGATTATACCCAAGATAAAACTGGCAGTATTGTCTCAGAAGAGACAGTATTTATTTACTGGGTTGGTCATTTTAGTGGTCAGTAGACTTTAGTTTGATGGGACAATTGATGGATTTTTTTTTTTCCTCCTTGGCAATTTGCATAGTAACTTCTGATAATATGGAAGCTAGGCTTCAGGGAGGAGAGGCATACATATCAGTTTCAGCTGGAATGCTCCAAATCCTGTGTCTGAAGTATGTACTGTCTTCAGGAATAGGGTCTTACTTTTAAGTTCTGGGCAGTAACCAAGGGCTCTGGTAGTAGCCTGTGTTATTTGGGGAATCTCTTGGACTACCCTGACCAACAACTTGAAGAGAGGTTTCTCCTTTCTGGTACTCTGGTTTTTATCGTCTGGTCTTCAATATAATATTGTATGTGTATTTTCCAGTAGGGTTTTGGACTAATTAATTTTAAAATTTTTACAATTGGCATAAATTACTCTCCCAAGTCAGGAAAGAAATGAATCAAGATAAATCTACTTCATAGAAAACCAAAAAGTCCCAGGCCTTTGTTGCCACTATTGTACCATGGTGTTGAGACTTCACTGTGATGTATTTAAATTTTTTTTAATTTTATTTTATGTGTGTGCTTTGCCTGCATGATGTTAAGTGGCCCACATGCATGTAGTGCCAATGGAGTCCAGAAGAGGGAATTGGATCCCCTGCATCTGGAGTTAGAAGCAGTTGTTAGCTGGCATGCAGGTGCTGCTAAACAAACCTGGGTTCTCTGCAAGAGTAACAAGTGGTCTCAACCTGGGCTGGAGAGATGGCCTAGCGGTTAAGAGCGCCGACCACTCTTGCAGAGGATGCGGGTTCGATCCCCAGCATCCACATGGCGGCCGAGAGCCGTCTGAAACTCCAATTCCAGGAGAACTCCAGTTCCAGGGGAATCCGACACCCTCTTCTGACCTCCGCAGCATTGCACAACACGGGTGCACAGATTTGCATGCAGACAGTACATTCATACACATACAGAAATAAATAAAAATTAATTAAAAAAATTTAAAAAAACAAGTGGTCTCAACCCCTCAGCCATCTCACCAGCCCTGCCAATCCCTTTTGATTTTGTACCTACAGTCTTTCATCAAAATCTTCCCAGTGCAGACCTAACAGAGGTTAGGTTCCTTATGTTCCTAAGGTCTTGATAATATTAGGGTGACCTGGCACAAAGCACTTTCATGCTGTAGGTTAAAGACTACTAGGATAAGATTGAATTAAGCATAGTAATAAGAAAAAGAAAATCCCAGCTTTTGTGGGAGGATTCGTGTCTATTGCATAGACTTTTGAGTCCAGGATTGCTTTGTTCACTGATTCCATGTGTTTCCATAAGTGATCTTATCACTCCCTGCTTGCTTCCTCTGCCTTCTTGAGGTCCTGAGATGTAGAATTAATCATTTAACAATACTGGAGTCCTTAGCATACCCTGAATGGAGCTCACAAGCAGTAAATAGCTGTAAGCTTGAGCTGCCAGGGTTTCCATGGAAGTGCCACTGAGCACACTAAGAAATGTATTCATGAGGTTCATTGTGCTGGAGTGGAAAGTCAAACACAGAAAGCAGAGGAGTGGTGCAGGCAGCTGTCACACCCATGTCAAGAATCTGGATGAGGAAGTAAGTAAGCATCACTGGATTGAGCAGACATCCTGCGGAAGCACAGGGCTGCTGTGGGGTATCAGGCAGCCGATAGAAGAGCTGAGCTTGACAAGTCATTTTGAGGCTGGACACCTTGGAAATAAACACATTGTTCAGAAAGGCCCCAAGCCCTAACCAGTGCAAGGACCAAGGAAATGGGAGAAAAGATGTTAATGGAGGATAATAACTGTCCCTACCCCTATCCTGACTCTAATCTGTATGCAGCTAAGGCCAATGACTGAAGCTGAGGGTCTAAATTGTGCAGTGGGAAAAAACAGCCTGAAGAGTCTGCCAGACCCTAGCCAGGTCCAGCAGGACACCTGACGCACCAGCTTTCAGTTCCCACAGAGGAATTCTTGCTTTCCATTTCATTGATCCCGAGTGTGGGATTCTTTTTTTTTTTTTTTTTAAACTGGCAAGGCACTATTTTTAAATTTTTATTTATTTATTTATTTTTTTATGTGTATGAATGTATTGTCTGCATGCAGGTCTGCGCACCCGTGTCGTGCGATGCCGCGGAGGTCAGAAGACGGTCTCGGATTCCCCTGGAACTGGAGTTCTCCTGGAACCGGAGTCACAGACGGTTCTCAGCCGCCATGTGGGTGCTGGGGATCGAACCCGGGTCGTCTGCAAGAGCGGTCGTCGCTCTTAACCGCTAGGCCATCCCTCCAGCCCCGAGTGTGGGATTCTTTACCAAGTGTAAGAATGATAGTAAGCTCCCTGTGTGGTAGTTAACCGTGACTGTCACCTTTATATTACACAGAGAGAATCATGGGATATTAGGAAAGCACAGCTCTGAGTGTGCCTAGAAAGGATGAACTTAGGAGGGAAGAGTCATCCCTGAATACAGAGGGGCCAGGGTAGAATGAAAGGAAAGGAGGAAGTTCTCTAGTTCTCTCTCTCTCCCTCTTCTATCTCCGCTCTAACTCTCGTCCCGCCCACTCTCTCTCGCCTCTCTCAACTGTCTCTCTCCCTCTCCCTCTCCCTCTCCCTCTCCCTCTCCTTTCCTCCCTCCCTCCCTCCCTCCCCCCTTCCCCCCCCTCCTCTCCCCTTCTCTCCCCTCCTCTCCCTCCTCTCTGCTTCTTGGTCACATAACTTGTGTTGTTCTGCCATGATCAACTGAAACCTCTAGAACTGTGATCCAAAATAACTCTTTCCTTCCTGAAGTTGATTTCTCAGGTGTTGATCATACCTATATGGGATCATACCTATAAAGTATCCATAGGAATTATTTAGAACAGGTGAATTGCTAGTTCCTTGGAACCTGCCCTCTGCCCCTAAGCTCTCCAGATAGTAATGTCCTTGTACCTTTCTCTGATTCTCTCCACCTGTTTTTCCTCTTCTCTGTCTTCCCCATTTTGCGAAGATGCAGAGATTCTGGCTTATCAGGTAAACTGGGCTCTACCATAGGAGAAACGGAATTCTTGACTTTCCATGTCGCTGAGGAAGAAGGTATGCTGGCATCCCTGAGCTCTACCCCTGAGCTCTACCTCTGAGCTGGCCATGCTTTATCGTCCCTTAAGGGACAGCCAGATCTCTCCAGGTCAGGCACATACACCTGAATATGGGAAAGAAGCACATTATAGAACAGCCAGCGATTTTTATTTGCTTATTTATTGTTTCTGTTTTTCTTTCTCCTCCAGCTGTAGCATCTAAAAGAGGTAGTATTGCCTTTCAATCCAAGGTTGGGAGTTGTTGTTCTCCCTTTCCAAAATCTATCAGGTCTCAGACCTGTTTCCATGTTGCTGGTTCTGTATGAGTTTGCTGACTTTATTCTTCTGCACAGCAGTCAACATGTCTGCCATCTTAAAGCTGTCATTCAAACACCATTGCTTGAAAACACAACCCCAAACTCTTATCCTAGTGTTTGGTGCCTACTACCCAATCTTCCATGCAGGTTTATTCGTGTACCCTTTGACTGGAACAAACTTGCTGTTTTCTAAACTCCTTTGATTTTCTATGAACAGAGCACTGATGAATGTCACTTAGAATTTGTCTACAGTAATGTAGTACTAATTTTGTAATTTTTTCTACACTTAGTCTTTTCTCATTGGCTCCTTAAAGATAAAATGTATGCCTGACCTCCATCTCTTTCTTCCACAGTATCTAATACACATTAGTCAACTAGATGAATGAATTTGAAGGCAGAAATCGAGCTGTTGAACATGTTACAATTGCTGATGATATATGATGTGATAACCTGAGGATGGAAAATTTTCGTGAGACATACCCTCCTGGCTCCTCTGATGCCTGGGGGACTATCCTTTTCATGAGCAACCCTAGTCAGGAAGCGACTGCCTAGATAAATGGCTTGAGAAAGATTCTAAGGTTCTCTCTTGCACTAGGATTGATTAGTACTGTCTCCCATGACACTGCATCAGAATTGACAGACAGAAGTTCTGTGTGCCTATCTGATCTAATGCTTCATGTTGGTACAGAGAAAATCCTGATGAATGGGATGAAATAACTTACAATGCAAAGTAACTCCTCTGAAATCGTCATGGAAATAGCACTGAATTGGACCTATCAGTCTGGGAGGGAGCTTGTAGAAAATTGTCCCGAAGTCTAGTTTCTCGATTGTAAAAGAGTTATTAATACCTATTCTGCTATCTCAGAATGAAGAAGGTATGTCTCCTGCTTACAAGGATGTAAGGAGATCCTTTTGAGTAGATGCTTATCACATCACAATCCCAATCACTTTGTCTTTATGTCCATATGTCCAAACTTATTTACATCCAGAGCATCCAGCCCAGTGATGAATTTATTTGAAATCAACCCGACTTATCAGTGCTGGGCTTTGCTGTAAAGGCATCATGTGTCCAGACAACAGTGAATGTAATCCACTTGGTATGTTTGCACGCTCTTGGTTTAATACCTAGTCCACTTTGACCATTTTATTTTTTAATCAGACCTTTATTCCTAAACCTTTTATGAACAAAATAAATAAAAAAAGCCTAAGAAGGATGACTTTTCCTCTTAATAATCACAGCAATGTCGAAATCCAAACAAAACTATTTTTATTCATTAAACTTTTTCTTTGGCATTTTCATACGTGTACATAATTCATTCTGGTTATTGTCATCCCTTACCCTATTCTAACTTATTCCCACTCCAGTTACACACACACACACACACACACACACACACACATTCCTTTCTCACAGTCATGCCTTTTGATATTGTTTTATGGCTCACTGAGTTTAACCAGGGCCATCTCTCTGATCACAGGTTTGGAACTATCTATTGGAGCCTGACAGGCTCATCGGTGGGTACATGTCAAAAGACAATAGTCCCTCTCTCATAATCTACCAGTCTCCAATAGTTCAGTGCAGAGGGGAATGACCCCATTGCATGCTTGACTGTTGACAGACCCAGTCTTGTGCAGGCTTGGCACAGGCTACCCCAGCTCCTCTGAGGTCTCGGTGGCAATGGTCATGCCATGCCTAGAAGATGGCATGTCTTGGTTCTTCCTGTACTTTCCAGTTCTTACATTCTTTCTAGTCTCTCATCTAAGATGATCCCTGAGCCTTAGAGGGGGCTGGCTCTCACCACTCAGGCCCCATTTTTTCCCACCACCTTGAGCAGCCATGAGTTGTGCATTCCCCGTGGTTCACTGAGAAAAGGGGTTTCTCTGACTGAGACTGAGAGTAGCCTTTGTCTATGGGTCTAAATATAAGCAATTTGAAGACAATTTGATGCTATGTCCACTTAGCCAAACAGCAATAATAAGTTCCACACTAAGATCTCTCATCTCCTCAGCCACACGTTTTTAACCAAGTTTAGAATACCAGCCATGAATTCCCTCCCAGGAAGCAGGCTTCAAATCCGGTCCCACAATAGCTATACCACTACCGCAAATACATCTTGCCTAGTTCATAGGGCTTGCATCTGGGTAGGACCGTGGATGCCTTTTTCTCCCAGCAGCTTATATAGCACCTTATAACACTAGAAACCTAGCCAGGAGGTAGGAAGTTTCCCATTCAGTTCCAGCTTGACTTTTCTCTATCTTGCATCCAAACTGTGAGGTGTCTTCATCAGTATGGTATTATTGTCTAGTTCTGGTGGGTAACTAGGAGGAATGGCAAGAACCTGTATTGTTTTGGTGAACCTCTGAGGCTTCCTTGACCAGGTGCTCAGAAGGGAGGTGCAGCACATCCGGTACTTGGATCTTTATTTAATACCCATGGCTTCTGGGATTAGCATTGTCCAGACTCACTGGGTGTCTTTTTAATTTTTTTAAAGATTACATTTTTATTATTTATTACTTTTGTTTTATGTGTATGAGTATGTTGCCTGCATATATGTAAGAACACCCGTGTCATGCAGTCCCTGTGGAGGTCAGAAGAAGATTTCAGATCTAGAACTGGAGTTACAGACTACTGTTAGCCACCATGTGGGTTCTGGGAAGTAAACCTGGGTCCTCTGCAAGAGCAGCCAGTGCTCTGAACTACTGAGCCATCTTTCCAGACCCTTAGGTTGCATTTTTTCAATTAATTTACAAATTAGTCGCAAATTGGTTTGACATGAAGGATGCTTGTACTCACAAATTATCACTTATTGTTAAAAAAAATGAAAACAAAACAACAACAACAAAAAAACAGAAAGATGCAGAAAAGTTACGGCAGAATGCATGATCTGGGATGGGTAGGGGTGGGGCGGGGTGAAGGGAAGGGGATATACGCCTGAACTGAATTGGAAAATGATGTATGAAATACACAAAGCATCAATAAAAAAATAAATAAATAAGTAAAAACAAAAAAAAAACAAATTAGTCGGTTCTATATGACTTTTCCATAAACCTTTTGTCTTGGTTAATCTTCCCTCACTCCCCCATCCCTGCTTAAACATCGCACCAATATTCTCCTCTCCGCTTGCTTACCTATCTGCTATCTCCCCTCATTCAAGACATCCCTCCACTCAAGGGCCCCTTCCGAATTTCCTGGTTTCTACAGGTATTCCAAGTTAAACACACAAATCTAAGGACTCAAAGCCAGGATCCACATATGAAAATGAACATGTGGTGTCTGACTATCTGAGCCTGCGTTCCCTTTTTTCAGTTCCATTCATTTACCTGAAAACTTGATGATTTTCCTCTTCATTATAGCTGAATATCATTCCATTGTGTATATGCACCCAAGTTTTGTTGTCCATTCATCAGTTTTTGGATATCTTGGCTGATTCTATTTCCTAGCAACATGGATGAGCATGTGTCTCCTAGAGGATGTATAGTCTTCTTCTCCATGTGCTTTCTCATACCAATAGTTCTGCATACTGAACAAGTTATATAGAAATAAAACGAAGTATATCCAAACTAGTTCATCACTTTTGTATTATGTTTGCCTTTAAGGCCCAAGAAATAGCTTCACGTATTGACTCTTTAAAATATTAAACATCTTTTCTTGAACCAGTGCCAGCTGCTTAACTTTAAATGAAAGTCAGAGCACTAAAAATGGGCCCAAATTTTAGAATCCATTATAATTGCCCTTGAGTGACCAAAAGAGTGAGCCAGTATGTATCAAGCTCTCATTAAACGAAATCTTACCATGTTTTTCTCCTTCGGCTGGGAAATCGCCTCAGCCCTATGGGCCTGCTGCAGAAATGACTCTTTCCTTTCAGAGACATAAATTCAATCAGAAGATCAGAGTTGTAGAAAACCTCTCATACTCTACTCCACCCAAACCAAAGAATAAAATAAAATGCAGAAAGAAAGAATTTTGTGAAATGGGAAGAATGCTAATGAAAACTAGAGATATAAGGACATTTAGCTAAGAAAACCTGAGTCAAGAAACTAAGCTCCAGATTGGAGAGAACATTAGAGAGATTTGACTGTCTATCGGGTTTAAAACCAGGGGACTTCTCCATTCACGTGGTCCATCCTCTGCAAGGAGTCTCGTCCTGCCACACAGAGAGGTCTAGGCCACTAACAGTTTCTAACAGGCACTTTTTACCACTGGATAATGGGATAGTTTTGTGGTCTGGAAGTAGTGTTCGATTGGCTTCCTTAGTGATTATAATACTGATTTGTTCTTCCTGTCTTACCTGCTCCATCTGTGTTAGCAGTACAGTTGTGATTTGCTACCTATATGTATTTTAGGATAAAAAAATCTAAACAGTTTTCTTTATATTATTTTTACCTCAACAGGTAAAGCTATTGCACAATAATTAGTTAGATATGATAGTTACTCTGTTATTTTTCTCCTCATCTCTCTTTACCTCCATGGCTTCCTGGCTAAGCCCCACCCACATCAGGAGCTAAGAGACGGGGGACGCTGGCATGGGTCTTGCCCTCAAGATGAGGTAAAATGACTTGTATGTCCTAATGACTGCCTAAAACTTCCAGAGACATTTAGGAAACTTCAAAGCTTTCTCCTTTGCGAGCAACAACAAAGCAGCCCTAAATTAACCACCCACAGTCACCATTCTGCCCTTTCCTGTTCCGGTCAATCTGTGTCTATGAAGGAAAGTACAAGGAGGTGGCAGGGAAGGCGCCACATTGTCCTCACAGCATGAAAAACAGAGAGCTATTGTCACAGAAGGCATGTCTTCATTAATCTTAAGTAAAACATCGACATTTTCATTGGATTTCCAGTGGTAATTGTTGCACCAATAAAACTGTCCAGTTAGACTAGTTTTAACACACTTGTCCTAGATCTTTGAGAACAACCCACAAAAATGGTTTCATAAGAATGAGGAGAAAAGTCATAGGCTGGCAGAAAATACTTGTAAAGGACACCTGGACAGGACTCCTATCCAAAATACACAAAGAATATTTAAAACAACAATAAGAAAATGCACAACTTGTCTTTAAAAATGGGGAAAGAAGCCAGGCACAGTGGAAATAGTGCTTCAGGAGGCTGTGAGGGAGAAGAGTCATGAGTTCAAAACTACCTTGGAGTACATAGCAAGACCTTGCCTCAAAATACTAAAATATATTTAGATAGACTGACAGGTAGGTAGGTAGATAGATAGATAGATAGATAGATAGATGATTTATAGGTAGGTAGATGATTGATAGGTAGGTAGATAGATTATTGATAGTTGATAGGTAGGTAGGTACATAGACAGATAGATAAGGGTAGAAATTAAGTTAACCAACAAAGATTAACATATGGCAAATAGATAACTGAAGGGCTGCCAAGCTGGCTCAATCAGTAAGGATACTTCCTGCCAAATCTGCAGACAAGTTTCATCCCTGGGATCCTCCCACAAGGTTGAAGGAGAAAACTTATTCCTAGTTGTCCTCTGACCTGTAATCTCCCTCCACAAATACCATGGCATATATGTAACACACACACATACACACACATACACATGTACACACATGTACACACACATTACAAATAATGTAATTTAAAAGAAATTTTAAAATAAACATGAAACTATGCTCAACATAACACATAGTTTAGGGATTACATATGAAAACAGTGAGAAGTCACTTTCTATGGCTACTTGCTAGTGTGACCAGAATCCACAGCACTGACAGAACCAAGTGCTAGTGAGGACATAGAGGAATGGGAACCCCCATTTGTTCCCAGTGGGAATTCAAAAGACCGCAGCTTGAGAAGACAGTTTGGCAGGCTTTTATATAAAACTCAACACCCTCTTACCATATGACTCAGCAATTGTCATCTTAGAGTTGAAAATATCTGTCCACACAAATCCCAGCACACGGATGTTTTTATCAGCTTTATCGTTAATTGGGAAAACTTGAAAGCAACCACGATGTCATTCATAATGGATATTCTGAAATGAAAGAATCTAATATTGAAAAAGAAGCCATTATACTATATATGACACAATACACTTGAAAAGGCAAAATTACAGAGACAGTGACCTAGTATGGCTTCTGTGAAAAGGAGGTAAGAAAGTACTGTAATAAACACTGATCCAAACAAACTTGGGGAGGAAAGGGTTTATTTCAGCTTACAAATTATAGTCTATCTTTGTAGGAAGCCAGGGCAGGAACACAAGGCAGGAACCTGGAGGGCAGAGATCATGTTTACTGGCTTGCTCCACCACAGGGCAGGCTCCATTAACCTCCTTATACAGCCATATATATTCCTTATACATCCCAGGCCCACCTGCCCAAGGATGGTGCTTCCCACAGTGGTCTGGACCCTCCTGCATCAATTACCAATAAACCAATCTGATAGAGGAGATTCCTCAACTGAGGTTCCCTCTTCCAAGTTTGCTTCAAGTAGACAAACCAGCACAGACAGTGACAAGGTTAGTGGTTGTCAGGAGCTAGAGGTGTGGGAGGGATAATATTCTTTATCTTCCATTTTAGAAAAGAGGCTTAGTCCAGAGCCACACTGTCCAACAGTAACACAGGACAAGCAAGCAAGGAAAATCTCATTTATCAATTTAAATGTTCTAATAGCCAGCTTAAGTAAATGATAAAAAGAAACAGGTACAATTATTAATAATATTTTATTTTGTCTAATGCACACAAATTATTATTGTTTCAGCATGCAATCAGCTAAAATTTCAAGGAGATGTTTCAGGTTTTGCTTTTCATGGTGATTTTTTTTTTTTTTTTGGTCTTTTCGAGACAGGGTCTCCCTGTAGCTCCGGTTGTCCTGGAACTCGCTTTGTAGACCAGGCTGGCCTTGAACTCACAAAGATCCACCTGCCTCTGCCTCCCAAGTCCTGGTGATTTTTAAACATGTTTTATTTATTATTTTTATTTCCATATGTATCAGTGTATTTTCTCCATGTATGAAAGTGCATTGCTGTCATGTAATGCCTTCTGAAGTCAGAATAAGATGTCGGATCCCCTGAAACTGAAAATTCAGATGGTTGTTAGTCACTATGTGGGTGTTAGGAATGGAACCCTGGTTTTCTACCAGAGCAACCAGTGCTCTTATCCATTGAGCCATCTCTCCAGTGTCTATAGTCACTTTTTGAAGTATAGTGTGTAAAAGTGTAAACTCACTTTTAGTATTTCAGGTAAGGCTAGCCACATTTCAAGGGCTCACCACTAGCACCTATCTGCAATGGTGGCCAGTTCAGTATCAGATTAGTAGATGTTCTATCAAGGTATTTATATGGGTTGTTGAGAGAGAATTCTGTTGGTTTTAGGTAGAGGGATGTGGTATATGCATGTTTTCATGTATGCGGATGTGTGCATGAGTACATCCAGAGGCCAGAGGTAGAAATGAGGTGTCTTCCTCAATCTTTCTCCACCTTATTTTTCTTTCTTTCTTTCTTTCTTTCTTTCTTTCTTTCTTTCTTTCTTTCTTTCTTTCTTTCTTTCTTTCTTTTGCGATAGGGTCTCTCACTGAACTTGTAACTTACTGATTCATCTAGACTGGCTGATCAGCAAGTCCTAGTGATCCTATTTTCATTGTCACCTCAGTGCTGGAATTAGAGACACATGCCACCACCCCCAACTTTTATGTGTGTGCTGAGGATCTGCTCATATGGTATACTTTACCAACTGAGCGATCTTCTCAACCTGAGAGTTCAGTCTTGAGAACATGAGAGGAGGTGGTAATCTGAATGACAGCATGACTGGGAAGTTGGGCACTAAGGAAACATCATTTCACTCAGCAGAAATTCATTACTACTATGTGCTGGAGAGCTCGAGGGCAGAGAGTTCAACATGGCCAACAGCTTCACCACTCTAGTCAAGACCATAGTGGGAAGGCAGGAAAACTAATAGACACATAAAACAAATGATTTGATGAAAAATCCAAAAAGTGAATAGAGTGTGGTTGGGAATATTTTTTGGCAGAGAAATGAGAAGAGAGATGTCTGAATAAGTGACATCTCAGCAGAAACTGAATGAAGCCACCAAAAACATACCCAAGGAAAGAATGTAATAGACAAAAGGAGATTAAGAGGGCAACAAAAGTAGTATTAGGTTCTCCCCTACATCCTGTGACCTGTGTGACCTTGGGTTCCTAAGGATGATGATATCAGTATCAGCATAGGCTCCATCCTAGGAGGCAGACCTTAAATCCAATTTAGAGTTATTGGTTACTCCCATAATATTTCTGCTACTATTGCACCAGTAGGCATATCTTGTCAGGCCAGTTGTTACTGTACTTCACAGTAAGGTTGATGGTAACTTTCTCTTCTGATAGCATGCATAGCAACTTTCAGCACCATGAAAGCCAGACAGTAGAGATGGGGCTTGAAGTCAACACCAGCATGGTTTCTCTGTTTGGTCTATAGCTCATTATGAACTGTCTTCAGCAGTAGGGTCTTACCATCAAGTTCTGGTAACCCAGACCAGGGGCAATGGTCAGTATTGTTTGAGGGTCCGTGAGACTCCTGATCAACAGTTTCAAAAGACAGAATCCATTCCTGGCATTGAGGTTTTGTTTTGCTAGCCTATATGTCGAATACAGCCAATATCTGTGTTATAAGGAAACTCATTTTAATATAATTTATAGGAATATACTTTAAGAAGATGCTATACGACTTTTTCTAAAGTCCTTTGGTCCCCATAATCCCTCCTCTGCCCCACCCTCTCATTCTCCACCTCATTTAACAATATGGTCCTGAGGCTAGACAGATCACAGGCCATAGGGGAGAGCCCAATACTGCTATTCTTCTAAATAACTGTAGTATTAAACTGACTCATTGTTACACCCATACATGAATGCATCTCTCCACCCTCAGCAGAGCAGCTTCCTTATGCAGCAGATGGTGATTAACACAGACACTCACAGCTGGCCAATGTGCAGAGAACCAGAGGCTATATTATCTCTGAGTAGAACAGCTATATCAAACTTTGCCCCCGCCCCAAGGCTCAGAGATATTGTAGAAGAGTGGTGAAAGGACTGTGAGAGCCAGAAGTGTCAGATGACCACAAGGAAATGGTTTTCCAGATGACCAGTCAGTTACTCATATGAACTCACAGCAAGGGAAACAGCATGGACAAGTCCTATATAAGTTTAAGACCCACAAAATCCCAGCACAGAGGTGGGGAAGTCGGTAACAAACCCAGCCTTAACTGAAGATCTATTGACAATGGACAGCTGCTGGAAGGGGGCGAGTCAGTCTTGTTTAAAGTTGAGACTCTTGGCGGGTTAACACCAAAGGGCATTGGGGGACACGAATTTGACTCTGTAAGTCTCATATGTATTATAGTACATGAAATTGGGCAAAGGGTAGTAAGGGGGGTAGGTAGGGGAGAGGAGCTAAATATGATCAGAATACATTTTATGACATTCACAACAATTCAATTAATAAAGAGTTAAAACAAAAAAAACAACCCTCCGAAAATGTGTGTGCTGGGGAGAGATAGCTCAGTGGGTAAAGCAGAGCTAGCCTGGTGTACACAAATGTGAACAGCAAAAGACCCTGTCTCAAATAAGGCAGAAGACAAGCACTGATACCTGAGTTTGTCTTCTGACTTCCACACACATACATGGTACACACACACGGACACAGACACAGACACACACGGACACAGACACACTATGCACACCTGGCATGAATAGAAATCAAAGGACTGGAAATTCCTCTTTCTGAGGGCCATGTTCAATTTTTGGGTCTTTGAGAGATGAGAATATCCTCTCAAATGCAAGCTGCATACAGACTGGGATCTGATTTATAACCATATCCACAAATAGACTCCTCCCACATGGCCTATATTTGTTCCACCCACCCAGTCCCAGCTTCCTTTGTCTAGTGAACATTATTGCAGACATTACAGCAGACATGGCCATTGCATTCTGAATTCACAGCGTACTATGAGAAACAGGCTTTCATGACTACAGGGAAAGTTCTTTGGGAAGGAATAACAGTTCTGTGTGGGAGCAGGGCTAGATTTGGCCCCCAAACCCAGAGTCAGGGAAGGTGGGAAGATAAGTGCTTGTCAGGATTCTCGATTAATTTCCTCTGGGAGATTTCATGGCGTTTGTAAGGAGGAAAGATGAACCCCACTGATGGGCTCACTGGCAGTATCCAGGTAGCCTGAATGGAGACCTGCATTTTCAGAATGATGATTACTTGGCAAATTTAAATGGTGATAAAGCCTCATTAATATGTATAATCTGAGCTTTTCCTAGTTTCAGTAGAATGGAGAGCTGGAATACATATTATCGTTTTTAAAATGCTAGGTTCGTACCATTCATTTGTGTAATCTGGCATATAATACCTGATTACCATAATTTTTGCCTCGATCATGAATAAGCTAGACAGGGGAAAAATTAAAACCTTTCACACTAGATGCAATTGCAATTCTTTCTTAGTAAAATTCATAGTTAAATTCTTAATTAGGTTGGCATGCCTCTTTTACAAAGGGATATTCTGTGGATGTGGTTAATTTGTTTTTGAATATTTGGATTAGTAAACGGAGCACAGGTAATTCCCCCAAACCAAAGTTTGAAATTTATCTCTAATGGGCTGTCTGATAAAAGTCTATCCTGTGTGGAGCCTGATATTTAACTTCTTGGGGATGATCTTTATTGGGATTATGTTAACATGTGTTTTCATGTTCTTAAAAAGGAAACAATCTGGCTGACAATCAGAAGGAATATGATAGGGGTTGCCTAGTGGGGACAGTTGGTGCTTTCTAATAGCTTTGGGTACATGGACACATCTATGTTCTAAGTTGAAATAGAAAACAGCAATTCTTTCCTTCCTCCCTTCCTGCCTTCCCCTCTCTATCCCACATCCCCAGTTCATTTATTGTATTTCCAGAAATTTTCAGTGTCAACAAAGATACATAAATCCCCCCAAATTCAAGCAAAGGCATAACAATAACTCGAGGAAGCAGCATAGCTTATCCATACAGTCCCTTCCATGGGATCTAGATACTTCTTCCATCTCTAGCCTAAAGTCCTCTAGGTCCAAGGATCATCAACTTGAGAAACATAGCTTGCTGCTCTTGTATATGTTGATAGCGTACCTTTTGTCTGTTGGAAAATTACAAAGAATTCAGCTAGCATCTCTATTCATGGGTAAGCATTTCCCAGTGTTTGTTGCTGTCATCATAATAAAGATTATAAATGATCTTCTGCCTCTCAGCGTATACCTCCTAGGATCAGACACCAAAGCAAAGATGTGAGAAATACATTCAGAGCCTTGCTTTATGAATTTACTTTGCTTATTGCATTTCTTTTCTTAGAAATGTAATTGCTTTGGAATTACTGGGATCATGGGCAAAAGCATGCCATCAACAAAGTAAGCTAGAGAGTAGGGAAGAATGATAAAGTCAATTTAAGTTTGACAGAAATTTTGGGGTTTTCTGATCCACAACTTCAGGGTAACAGCTTCACCCTTAGCAAAGTCAAGGGAATGTTTTCGTGGAGTTTTTGTTGTGGTACTTCTACTCAACATACACAGGAAAGGCAGAACTCATGTGTGATTAGAAGGCCTATCCTCTTAATAAAAGAGCCTACATGTGTATACACACACACACACACACACACACACGTGTATGCACACATGTATAAATGCATGCACACGGTCATTCCAAACTCTCATTTCTTTTATTTGTTGGGTCCCTGTGCACATGGCAAAGATGCAAATTTAGTTCAGTGCCAAACTAGGTTTATTTGATTTCAAGTAATCAAAATTGGCTTTGGCTAATTTAACAGCAAGAATTTATTGGAAGGGAGAAGATTGTTTCAGAATCAGCAGAAGGTTGGGAATGCAGGCTTAGAAAAGACTATGAATTAAGGCAGTTCTAACCAGAAGGACGTATTTCATAGCATTATTTGAGTGTGATCCTTCCCAAACGAACCCCAAACATTTTCATGTTCATTTTTCCTTGATAAAAATTGAATTTCCTGGAGGAGGCATGTATTAGGTAGGTGTCTTTCTATTGCTTTGATAACACACCATCAGAAAGGCAACTTATAGAAGAAAGAGTTTATTTGGCTTACAGTTCAGAAGGTTAGAGTCTGTAACCTTGGGGGTTGGGGGAGGCACATGGTGGCAGAGGTTGGCCAGAGTAGAAAGCCCAGGGATCTTGTTTTCAATCAGGCACAGGAAGCGAAGCATGGAAATCTGGCTTAAGGACTCACCAAACTCAGCCCCAGAGGCTTCCTCCAGCAAGACCACACTTCCTAAAACCTCCCCAAACCAACAGGGGACAAAATGTCCAGATACTTGGGGCCTATGGGGTATTCTCATTCAAACTACCAAAGGACATCCGGTCTAGGTACTTGCTCATATGCTCATCCTTGGAAGGAGAGAGGGAGACACTTCCATGAACTGCTCCGCTCAATTGTATTTAAAGATGGAACAGGAACATATCTTTAAAGGGTACACATTGGCCATCCAAACAGCAAGCAAATGACGTGTGTTTCCCTCCCTTGACCTTGAACAACATTCCAGACCCTAAAGAGACCTGGCCATGTCTTCTCAGACTGTTTCCACTGCATAAGCACAGCACGGCGTGGTGCCATGAGCCCCTGATGTTAAGTCTGAAGACCTGGGTCTCACATGTTTTGGTTTTGTAACTCACCCTCTTTTTTAAAAAAAAAAAAAAGCATGGGTTTTCCTCTTGTCTGCTTTAGCAAGTTATTATACCTAAACTTCCTGACTCTATTGGTGCCTAGAGAGCATTTTAAAGAGTTCCTGAATGTTCTTGTGAGTTTAAGAATCTTTGGTGAGTGCAAGATCCCAGAGATGGTCACGACGTCCCAGTCACACCTCTGACATCCTGAGCATGCTCTACATGCTGGTGTGTCCAGCCTGTGACCTACTATTATGCCTCTCAGGACAACTAGGAATGTGGCCCAACACGTGTAGATGACACTAGCAATATGCCCTGCTAAGTACTGAGATCTATGTCACTTCATACATACATGTTCTTGAGAGATTAGACAGGTGATGCACCTATGTATCCATCAGATTTAGACCACACCTTAAAAGGCAAAATCTCTATCCTTTTCAGACCACTGGTCCATGTTGCTAGCTCTTAGCAATTCTTGGGCTTCAGACATCAGTCTGGACTTTTTCATTCTTAAAGGATAAATAGAAAACAGAGAGATGATACCGCATTTTCTGTATTTGTTCCTGAAATATTTGTTTTTTTGTTTGTTTGTTTGTTTTTTTTAATTTATTTTTGTATGTGTATGAATGTACTGTCTGCATGCAGGTCTGTGCACCCGTGTCGTGCAATGCCGCGGAGGTCAGAAGAGGGTCTCAGATTCCCCTGGAACTGGAGTTCTCCTGGAATTGGAGTTACAGATGGTTCTTAGCCGCCATGTGGGTGCTGGGGATCGAACCCGGGTCCTCTGCAAGAGCGTCGGTGCTCTTAACCGCTAGGCTATCTCTCCAGCCCATTCCTGAAATATTTGTATGATACAAAATTCTCCCATTTCAAGATCAATACTAGCAAAAAAAATAAGGTGTTTTGTTTGTCAGCTAATGTAGTGTTGCTGTAAAATCAGTTAACAGTCTGTTTGCATTTATTTTGAGATTGAAGTATATAATTGTGAACAAACTTTTAATTTGAAAGGGCAGGTTTCTTTATATCAAGTTTTATATAGAGAAAATGGCTCAAAATATTTTATGTCACATAAGTTAGAATTCATAAAAAAATAATTCATGCACTTCAGATCTGCACAGGACATGGGATTTTAATTTGGTGCAGTACTGTAATACCATACTTTCTTCCATGCCCAAGTTCCAAGATGACTGGGGTTTAAATTGGCAATGGATCTACTGCCAAATATATCCTATTTAGTCAGTGCATCTGGAGGGACCCAATAAGGTGATAAGGTGATTTACTCTCCATTACATCTTAACCCATATATGGTTAAACTCTTCTAGTAAAGCTGGGCTCCCGTGTCTGACAACTTTTCTTGCTTTCATGATAACCTACTCTTGTCAATGGAATGATGAGTTTTCCTTTCCATGCTAGGCCAATATCTCAGTTGTGAAATGAGTTTCTCTGTGTTTGCCGAGGGCTTGAGAGAGAAAATTTGAGGGAGCAAACTTGGCTTAGACATGAGTCAGGTGTGGGTTATTGGTGTCAAAGGGGCTTCTCATAACACAAGCATTGCCAAAGTGCTAGTGCAGGAAACACTGGAAATGTGAGTAAGGATGTGGACTTCTGCTCAGCTAAGGGAGTCAAGGGCAGGGACTTTGCACCAGCCTTGTAAGCCCTCATCGGCATTCCCTGGTACTAAGGATTGAACCTAGGGCCCCTTGCCTGCTAGGGAAGCACTCTACCACTTGGCTATATCCTCATCCCCCCACAGGCACTCTCATTGAGCAGTACCTGAGCCCAGAAAGATCTAGCCATTGACCCAAGCCAATGTCACACAGGGGCAAGGCGGGCTTGCCACATGGGTGTGTTCTTACCCACAAGCAGCCACACTTGGTTTCAAGCCCAGACTCCCTTAGCTGTTTTGTTAAGGAGCCTGTAGACCCGCTCTTCCTGCTCCCTAGTTTTCTCCCCAACCATGCATTTCACCATTGTTTCTGTTAACGTTCTTGCACTCTACCCCTGAAATCCATTACATTTTATCAATGAAGGATTACATTTTTTGTGGAATAAACAAACAAACCATAGTCTTTTGTATGAGGTAAAGGCAAATAAGGACATTTCCAAGTGGCTTTGCAAAATCCACTGAATTTTTTTCTTTTCATGTTCAAACATTTTATTCAGTCTCCTCAGCCCCTCCATTAATTTTTATTTTTATTTATTTTTTATTGTTATTAAACCTTTTCATACATCATTTCTCAGTCCAATTTAGACTCATTTCCCTTTCCATGCCCCCCCACCTCACCCAAGTTCATGCATTCTGCCATACATGTCTTGCACCTTTTTCTGAGTCTTTCCAAAGTTTTTTCAAGTCAGTTCTTTGTCCCAATTCTTTTGTTGTTGTTGTTCCCTACAATTTGTAATGCTTCAACATATGCATATATATATATATATATATATATGTCTCACCTATACTAAAATTATGTCATCTGAAAACAAACTATATGCTATTTCCAAATCATATTTAAGGATTCACACTTTCCCTTTTAATTTTATATTATTCTAAACTATGCATACACACCCTCCACCCATATACCAAGATTCCAAGTTCTGAAAATAAGTGGTAGGTTAATTCTAGAACCTGTTAAGGGATTCACATTATAAGAGCACAGTTACTTTCAGATAAAGAGGAATATAACATTAATATTGCTCAGTTTGCCTTACAACTAGGTAATTGGCATTAGCATCCACAGATGAGGGATACCATTTGTCCTTTGTTTTTCTGGGACTGTGTTACTTCACTTAACATAATATCTCCTAGTTCTATCCATTTACCTGCAAAGTTCATGATGTCATCTTTCTTTATTGCTGCATAGAATTCCATTGTGAGGAGGAACCACATTTTCTTTATCCACTTGTTGGTTCAGGTTCCAGCTTGGATTGGTTCCAGCTCTTTGCTATTGTGAAGAGAGCTGCAATAAACATGGATGTGCATGTATCTCTGTGGTAGGATGAGTCTTGTGGGTATATACCCAGGAATGGTATGGCTGAGTCAGGTGGTAGACTCATTTTGAGTCTTCCAATGGTTCTCCACACTGCTTTCCATAGTGGCTATACAAGTTTACATTCCCACCAGCAGTGGATGAGTGTTCCCCTTTCCTCACAACCTCTCCAGCACTTGGTATCATTTGTTTTCTTGATCCTAGCCAGCCTTATCGGAGTGAGATGATATCTTAAAGTGGTTTTAATTTGCATTTCCTTGCTTATTAGTGATGTTGAACATTTAAAAAAATTTATTTATTTTATTATGTATATGAATGTACTGTCTGCATATAGGTTTGTGCACCCGTGTCATGCAATGCAGTGGAGGTCAGAAGAGGGTGTCAGATTTCCCTGGAACTGGAGTTAAAGGCAGTTCATGTACTGTCTGCATATAGGTTTGTGCACCCATGTCATGCAATGCAGTGGAGGTCAGAAGAGGACGTCAGATTCCCCTGGATCTGGAGTTAAAGACAGTTCTCAGCCACCATATGGGTGCTGGGGATCGAACCCCTGGGTCCTCTGCAAGAGCAGCCGGTGCTCTTAATCACTAGGCCATCTCTCCAGCCCAATGTTGAACAATTTTTTTTTTGTCTTTTTGAGACAGGTTTTCCCTGTAGCTCTGGCTGTCCTGGAACTCACTCTGTAGACCAGGCTAGCCTTGAACTCACAGAGATTCACCTGCCTCTGCTGTTGAACATTTTTTAAGATGCTTCTCAGCCATCTCTATTTCCTTACTTGTGAAGTCTTTGTTCAGCTCTTTAATCCATCTTTTAAGTAAGTCATTTGTTTTCCTACTTCTTAGTTTTTTGAGAAGTTTATACATTCTAGAAGTTAATGCTCTGTCAGATGTATCAGTGGTAAAGGTTTCCTCCCACTCTGTGGGTTCTCTCTTCACTTCCCTGGTTGTTTCTTTCTCTTTACAGAAGCTTTCGAGTTTAATGAGGCCCCACTTATCATGACCTTATTTCTTATGCAGCTGCTGTCTGATTTAGGAAGTCTTCTCCTACGCCTATATCCTGTAAGTTGCTGCCAAAATTTCCTTCTATCACCTTCAGAGTTTCGGGTTTCATGTTGAAATCTTTGATCCATTTGGAGTTATTTTTGTACAGGGCAAGAGGTAGGGGGTTAATTTCATTCTTCTACAAGTGGTGATCCAGTTTTGCCAACACCATTTGCTGAAGATGCTGTCTTTCCTCTGTTGAATCTTCTTGGCCCCTTTGTCAAATATGAGGTGGCTGAAATTGTATGTGCTCAAGTTTGGATCTTCAGTTTTGTTCTATTGGTCTACAGGTCTGTTTTTGTACAAGTACCAGGCTGTATTTATGACTAAAGCCCTGTAGTATAGTTCGAAGTCTGGATAGAGATCCTCCTGTATTATTCTTTCCACTCAGGGTTGCTTTGGCTATTTGGGGTCTTTTGTTTTTCCATATGAATTTAAGGATCTTTTTCCAAGGCTGTGAAGAAACTCATGGAGATTTTCATTGGGATTGCATTGAATCTGTATATTAATTTGGGTAGAATGGACATTTTACTACACTGAAATTTTTAACAAAAGAGAGTAAGAGGATTCTGGAGGAACATGCATTTTGCAAGAACAGAGCTCTTAGGTCTGGCCACAGGATGACGTATAGGGTTATGAGTTATGGGATAGTTTTATAGATTCCCCATCTGCATCTTTTATAGATGGTTGGAATCTTTTTACCAAGTTCACTTATCTCCATTCTTTTTGGTGTGTGCTCCAATGTGACCTTGGCTACTGTTGCACTAAGAACTTAATGAATGAAGCTATCACTTCTCAATTATTCATGATATTACATACCAAGGTCCTCTCTCTTCCTAAAATAAAAAAAAATAATCTTTTTGGCTGGGAATGTGTCTCAGTTTGTACAGTACTAGCTTAGCATGCACAAAACTTTGATTATCTCCAGCAGCACATAAACTGGTTGAGGAGGGCATGATGGCACATACCTTGGATTCTGGCACTCAGGAAGTAGAGACCAGGAGGATCAGAAATTTAAGGTCATCCTCAGCTACATGGTGAGTCTGAGGCTAGACTGGGATACATGAAACCCTGATTCAAAAAAAGAGAGAGAAGAAAATAGAGTGAGGGTGGTGGCTCAGTGCATAAACCACTTTCCACGCCAGTGTGACCACACCCCTGGAACCCAAGAAAAAGTTGTAGTAGACATGGTGGCTGTCTGTAGGCCTAGCACTTGGAGGTAGAGATGGGAACCTTGGGGCAAGCTGGCTGGTTAGACTAGCCTTGGTGGAGCTCTGGGTTTAATTAAGAGACTCTACCTTGATAAAGTGAAGATCGACTTAAAAATAACCCAATATTGCCAGGGCATGGTGGTGCAAGCCTTTAATCCTAGCACTTGGGAGGCAGAGGCAGGCGGATCTTTGTGAATTCAAGACCAGCCTGGTCTACAGAGTGAGCTCCAGGACAACCGGAGCTACAGGGAGACCCTGTCTCAAAAATATTAAAAAAAAAAAAAAAAAAAAAAGAATAACCCAATGTTAATTTCAGGACTCCCATGACATGCACATATATGTACACGCATCCAGACGAGGGAATATGCCCACACACACACATCCCAAACACACACCCAACATTTTTAAGTAAGTAGAACTCATCTTTTAGTGATGTAAGGACTCCTAGTATATAACGCATACAGCTCTCTGAGCCTCACGGTGGGCCTCTGGCTCAGATGGAGTGACTGCTGTCCTTGTTTTATAGATAAGGAACTTGAAAGGCAAGCTATTTTGCAGCCAAGGGTGAGAGAGCTGGTTCCACAGCAGACCACTAGAGTCTATGCTTTCTGTTCTTCTATTTTCCACATGCCTAGGGACATTCAGAGGCTGCTGGCTCTCTCGACTCTGTCTTCTGAGGCTTTGCATGCCCACAAAAGAACATGATCTGAAGATCTTTCTAGAAGCTGCCATAGGCAGCATCTGATCCTGTATCATTATTTGTGTCTCATAGCTGCTCACAGCACAACCCCAGTATTCAACTTGTTTTATCTGAAATGTAGAAGTGGTTGGTGGTATGGACGCCACCTTGCTGTTATATTACAGTACTCTTGAATCTCACTAACTCACTAAGAGCCCCATATTGCCTCCTTTATAGAGCCAACCACCATCCCTGACCAGGCCTGCTATAATTAAGTATTGATTTCGTGTTATGTGTGTATACAGAGGAGGTTCATCTCATCGTGGGCTGCTGTTACTGTCTGTAGAACAAAATGCGTGATTATCAGTTGCTGCTATCTGCGGCGACTGCAACCTCTAATCCATCTAATTGTGGAGACATTATGGTACGCCATTCGAGACTGGACAGTTTGTCTTAGGGGAAACCATTCTGTTTCTGCTGTCATTGGCCTCCTTTTGTCCCAAGAAATAGCTGCACCAATTCCTCAAATGCAGCTCTCTAGTTCCAATCTGACCCCGCCAGAATGGAGTCTAGCGGAGCCCATTTGCTGTAATGTAACATGGCTCTGATTTCAGATGAATGAAAGGCCAGGCATTATTTGTTTTTTCCCTTGTTACAGAATGTCACATCCCCGGCCATTACTCCAGTTGCCTTGCTATTCCCAGAAGATCAGGTCAAGAAATTTTGGAAGAAACAAAGTTCACATCATTAACATTGTCAGGAAATGCTGAAGGTCCTTGAGTCTCCTGTCACCTTTATGTGGCACTCATGAGTCCCTGGGCTGGACCAAGACTGCCCTGTTTTTTCCGATATGATGGGGGAGGTGTATTGAGGAGGGGAGAGAGACATTATGGCCACAGTCAGAATGACAGCTTTAGGAGCTGGGACCCGAGTTGGTCTTAGCTGTATGATTTCTTGCATTTGACAGTTGGGTAACTACTGAGCCACCAAGGTTTCTTGATTAGGAACTTTCTAAATAAAGATATGAGCTCTTTATGTAGTGCCCTGGCTTATTTGGAGTTTTCCATCTAGAAGAGCAAGTTGGATAGACTGTCCTATATATAAAGTCCTTTACATTACCCTGCTTGCTGAAAATATTGGTCCTTAGTATCAGAAATGAGATAATTAAAGGGTCTTGTCTCTGGTGCTGGTGTTCTGTAACACAGCAGTTTTTTTCCTTTATCTACTGCTACCTAAAGTTACTTGTGCTGTGCGTTTCTTATCTGCTGCTATGTAAAGAGATTAAAAAATATCATTACAGGAAGATTGGTGTAAAGAGAGAAATTTCCAACCTTGTGCAGTATTGTGGGCTCTGTCTCTGAAGCTCACACTGAATTTCTCAAGCTCCATCTCAAGTGACACTTTATTACATCCCATTCACCTGGGCAAGTTACGAGTGAAGAGCCAAGAACATCAGGCAATTGCCAGTCACACCATAAAAGTGTCAGATACATTTTGAAAACATCGGTCAGAAATCTGGTGAATGAATCAGAACAAATGTAAATAATAAAATAATCATTTTTTAATGTTCTCCCCACATACATTTCCACAAGTGTTGTTTATGAGCCATATTAATTGATACTGTTGCATAAATTAGTGCTTTTGTTCTGTTTTGGTTTTTGAGACAAAGTCACATTTGGTAGCCCAGTGATTCTCTTCCCTCAGCCTTCTTTTGTGGAAGTGGAAGGTCAGTTGGAAATGAGGTAGAGGCTTTGGGATACAAGGGATCAGTTTCTGATTTCCAAGCTTTGTGATATTGACCAAATAAGTCATTCATCCTCTTGCAGCCTCAGTCTTTTCATACGTAGAATGAGGACAAGTATCAGTTCCTTGTCTTGTCAAACAACTTAAGGGAGGAAGGAATTATTTGGCTCACAGTTTAAGGGGGTACAATCCATCATGGGAGGGGAAGCATGGCTGTGGGACTGTCTCACATCTGGGTAATTAGGAAGCAGTGAGTGATCTAGAGGGCGGGCCAGGCTGTACCTGTAAGACCTGCTGTCCAGTGATTCACTTTTCTATCTAGGTCACGTCTTCTGAAGTTTCCATAGTCTCTACTACCAGATTGGTACCAATTGTGGAAGCAGATAACCCTGTGGGGGACCATAGCAGGAATCTTGAGGGTTATAAAGAGTGACTAGACAGCAGATTCATAAAGTCACTAAGCCCAGGCAGGGCCTGGAACCTGGTAGGAGTTCAGTGAGCTTGCTGTCACAATGTGTACCACACTATGTAAAAGCCAATCAGAGTTCACCCCAGCTGAGTGTCTAGACCTTTCCCAGAGTTTTGTTCTGTTTCTTTTCTTTTTTTTTGGGGGGGGGTATTTTTGAGATAGGGTTTCCCTTTAGTCCCACCTGTCCTGGAGCTCGCTCTGTAGACCAGGCTGGCCTTGAACTCACAGAGATCCTCCTGCCTTTGCCTCCCAAGTGCTAGGATTAAAGGTATGCGCTACCATGCCCAGCATGTTCTGTTTCTTTTGTAGCCATTTGCACTATCTACAGGATGTTTTCAAAATGATACCTAGATCACATCTGGAGTGCAAAACATGTGCTGAGTTTAAAGGCACACAGCTAGAATTTGGTCATGAGACTGTGTCACTTCTACGGTAGCTTAAGAGCACTCTGCACACTTCTCAATCTGGGAAACTTCTAAGGTCCTGCCCCACAGAATCTGACTCAGTAGGTGGGAAGAGAGCACCCTGAAGTTAGCATGATGAACATGATCCCAGTGTCAAAGCTTTGGAGACCTCATGGGACTATGATGCACACAAGAATGCATATTGTTCTCGGTCCTCAGGGATCAAAACATAGCCCAGTGAGTAGCAATTCCACTGAACAAAATTTCCATTTAATATAGGGAAGAGTTAAAGATGGCCAAGTGTGGACTACATTGCTTCCATAGGTAGTAAGCCCTGCAGCTCAAGAGGAAGTCAAGTTTGTCTGAAGGGCCTCTGGGATTTTTACATACAGGAAATGAACTCCTGTTCCCTTCCTTTGTGTCACTTAACTACCTGTCAGATAGTTGTTATGTATAGAGCTAGGCAGCCACACTTGGATAGAGACGTCTTTTACTTCATTTTGGTCACAAAGTGCTATACACATGCAGATGTGGGCATATGACAGCAGGTGCTATTGAGGGGAAAGTGAACTGGGCTTTATGTTCAGTATGGAAAGAGGTAGTAGGTCTGCCTGGCAATAAAAAGAGGGGGGTTTCCCACTTCAGGTGAGGGTCGTGGGTAAACTGTTTTGAGAATAAAGATTACAGCATATTAGCATTTAACAGATTCATTAGGTGGACATTCCATCTGATTTCAAGTGGGCATCTGTTTTTCTAACCTTCACTTTAGAGCTATGAAATGCAAGGCACTATCCAGAAATAAAATGAGTTTCCCAGCACAATTTTCTGCACTGTCCCATATGCATCTTTCCTCGTCCCTTGAAATGTATGTCCACCATGAATGCATTATAAAAATATTCGCCTTTGATTTTCAGTTGCTACCCTACAGACTTTTATAAGACATGTTTTGAATCAAACAGAAATACTGAAGAGTTTACTGTCTTCCAAGATTGCAAAATAATTGAACTGTATTACATAAAAAATTCCAGACTCAGTTTCTTATTAAAAGTTATCTACTTACACAGAGATGACCTAAGATGGGATTTAAGCGAGGCTATTGTACCAGACAGCTTCAGTTGTCAACTTGACACACCTGGTGAAGGGAACCTCAATTGGGGAATTTCCTTCATTGGATTAACCTGTGGCCATGTCTGTGGGGGCATTGGATTAGCCCGTGGCCATGTCTGTGGGAGCATTGGATTAGCCCGTGGCCATGTCTGTGGGGGCATTGGATTAGCCCATGGCCATGTCTGTGGGGGCATTGGATTAGCCCATGGCCATATCTGTGGGGGCATTGGATTAGCCCGTGGCCATGTCTGTGGGGGCATTAGATTAGCCCGTGGCCATGTCTGTGGGAGCATTGGATTAGCCCATGGCCATGTCTGTGGGGGCATTGGATTAGACCGTGGCCATATCTGTGGGGGCATTGGATTAGCCCATGGCTATGTCTGTGGGGGCATTTTCTTGGTTGTTGAGTAATATGGAAGGGCCTGGGCCAGTGTGGGTGGTGCTGTCCCAGAGCAGGCAGTCCTGTGCTGTATAAGAAAGCAGGCGGATCACAGGCCAGAGATCAAGGCAGTAAGCAGTGCTCCTCCGTGGTCTGTGTGTCAATGCCTGCCCTGAGCTTCTGCCCTCGTTTTCCTCCATCAAGAACAGTAAGCTGAGGGTAAAATAAATCCTTTTCTCCCTGGGTTTGATCAGTGTTTTTAATCACAGCAATAGAAAATCCAGGTGATACTTTCTTCAAAGTTTACGTGGGCTAAACATTAGACCTGAAGAGGTCAAGAAATCTTGTTAAATGATATATTAAATCTACAAATCAAATTCATGTGATATTGTAACTCAGTTTGATTGTATGTATATTTGTTTATTGTAACTCAGTTTGATTGTATGTATATTTGTTTTTAATAAAATACTTTTATTGATGTTTTGTGTATTTCATTCATCATTTTTCAGTCCAATTTAGACACATTCCCCTTTCCATGCCCCCCAGCTCATGCATTCTGCCATACATGTCTTGCATATTTTTCTGTCTTTTAAATGTTTTTCTCTGCAGAGATTTATTGTTTTGTGCAAAATTTAACACTTTCAGTCAGTTCTTGGACCCAATACTTATGTTGTTGTTGTTCCCTCACATTTGTTTTTTTAATCTTTTTTAATATATATTTTGTACAAGATTATCAAATCTAGACCCATGTCCCCCACCCTATTCCCCCACCCCACAAGAGCTCATATATTCTGCCAAACATGCTATTCATCTCTTTCTCAGTCTTTCTCGATATTCTCCATGTGGAAGTTGACTATTTTGAGCAGAAGACTGTTTCAGTCAGTTCTTTGATGCAGTCCTTTCTGTTGTTGTTGTTATTGTTGTTGTTGTTGTTTTCCAATATGCATCACTCCCAATGCTTGGACAAAAGCTCAAGGGGCCCTGCACAAGAAATACTTACAACTAGGTAATTGGCACTAGCATCCACAGATGAGGGATACCTTTCGTCTTTTGTTTATCTGGGACTGTATTACTTCACTCAGCATGATGTCTTCTAGCTCCAGCCATTTTCCTGCAAAGCTCATGATGTCATCTTTCTTTACTGCTGCATAGAACTCCATTGTGTAGATTTACCACATTTTCTCTATCCACTTGTCAGTTGAGAGGCATTTGGATTGATTCCAGCTCCTTGCTATTGTGAACAGAGCTGCAATAAACATGGCCGTGCATGTATCTCTGCAGTGGGGTGAATCTTGAGGGTACATGCCCAGGAGTGGTATGGCTGGGTCAGGTGGCAAGTTCATTCCAAGTCTTCCAAGGGTTCTCCACACTGCTTTCCATAGAGGCTGTACGAGTTTACATTCCCACCAGCAGTGGATGAGTGTTCCCCTTTGCCCACAACCTCTCCAGCACTTGGTATCATTTGTTTTCTTGATCCTAGCCAGTCTTATTGGAGTAAGATGATATCTTAAAGTGGTTTTTATTTGCATTTCCTTAATTATCAGAGATGTTGAACAGTTCTTAAGATGTTTCTCAGCCATCTCTAATTCCTTACTTGTGAAGTCTCTGTTCAGTTCTTTGCTCCATCTATTGAGTGAGTCATTTGTTTTCTTTCTTCTTTGTTTTTTGAGTAGTTTATATATTCTGGAAACCAATGCTTTGTCAGATGTTTCTGTGGTGAATGTTTCCTCCCACTCTGTGGGATTTCTCTTCACTTCCTTGATTGTTTCTTTTGATGTACAGAAGCTTTTGAGTTTAATGAGGTCCCATTTGTCAATTGTCAACCTTAATTCTTGTGCAGCTGCTGTCTGATTTAGGAAGTCTTTTCCTACGCCTATGTCTTGTAGTCTGCTGTAAACTTTTTCTTCTATCACCTTCAGAGTTTGGGGTTTCACGTTGAGGTCTTTGATCCATCTAGAGTTGACTTTTGTACAGGGCGAGAGGTAGGAGTTTAATTTCGTTCTTCTACAAGTGGTGATCCAGTTTTGCCAACACCACTTGCTGAAGATGCTGCCTTTTCTCCATTGTGTCTTCTTGGCCCCCTTGTCAAATATGAGATGGCTGAAATTGCATGTGCTCAGGTTTAGATCTTCAGTTTTGTTCCATTGGTCAACAGGTCTGCTTTTGTGCCAGGACCAGGCTGTTTTTATGACTATAGCCCTGTAGTATAGTTTGAAGTCTGGTATAGAGATACCCCTGTGTAGCTCTTTTCAGTCAGGGTTGTTTTGGCTATTCGGGGTCTTTTGTTTTTCCAAATGAATTTAAGGACTTTTTTTTTCCAAGGCTGTGAAGAAACTCTTGGGAATTTTGATTGGTATTGCGTTAAATCTATACAAGAGTTTCAGTAGAATGGACATTTTTACAATGTTAATTTTCCCAATCCATTAGCATGGGAGGTTTTTCCATCTTCTGATATCTTCTTCAATTTCTTTCTTTAAGGGTTTACAATTTTTGTTGTAGAGATCTTTGGTGTCTTTGGTTAGGTTTGTTCCTAGGTATTTTATTGTTTTTGAGGCTATTGTGAGTGGGAAGAAATGCTTGTTGTTGGTGTAAAGAAAGGCCATTGATTTTTTTAGGTTAATTTTGTATCCTGCCATTTTGCTGAAGCTGTTAATCATTTCTAGGAGTTTTCTGGTGGAGTTTTTAGCACCCCTTAAGTAAACAATCATATCATCAGCAAATAGGGATAGCTTGACTTCCACTTTTCCAATTAGTACTCCTTTAATTTCCTTTTCTTGCCTTATTGCTCTAGCAAGTGTTTCAAGCACTATATTGAAGAGGAGTGGTGACAGGGGGCAGCCTTGCCAAGTTCCTACCTTTAAAGGGAATGTTTCTGTCATTTCCCTGTTTAGGATGATATTGGCTGTGGGTTTCCTGTATATGGCTTTGATTACATTGAGGAATGATCCCTCCAATCCAATTCCCTCTAGGACTTTAAGCATGAAGGGATGCTGAATTTTGTCAAAGGCTTTTTCAGCATCAATTGAGATGATGGTGTGATTTTTGTCATTCATTCCATTTATGTGTTTGATGATGTTTATTGATTTTCATATGTTGAACCTGCATCTCTGATATGAATCCAACTTGGTTATGATGGATGATCTTCTTGATGTGGGTCTGTATGCAATTTGCCAGTATCCTGTTTAGAATTTTGACTTCTGTGTTCATTAGGGAGATGGGTCTATAATTCTCCTTTTTGGTTGTATCTTTGCCTGGTTTTGGTAATAGGGTGATGCTCGCTTCATAGAAGGAATTTGGGAGAATTCCCTCTGTTTGTATCCTTCTAAACAGTTTCAGTAATAATGGTTGTAGGTCTTTTTGAAATGTTTTATAGAATTCTGCAGTGAAGCCATCTGGGCCTGGGCTCTTTTTAGTTGGGAGGTTTCTTATTACATCTTCAATTTCTTCATGTGTTATTGGTCTGTTTAAGCTGTCGATCTCTTCTTGATTGAGCTTTGGTGATTCCCAGGATTTCAGATATTCATCCATTTCTTCTAGGTTTTCAAACTTGGTAGAGTATAGGTTTTTGAAGTATTCCCATATGATTTTCTGGATCTTTTCCTTGTCTGTTGTGATATTTCCCTTTTCATCATGGATTGTATTGATTTAGATTTGTTCCTTCTTTTTTTTTTTTTTTGGTTAACTGGTCTAGAGGTCTACCTATCTTGTTTATTCTTTCAAAGAACCAACTTTTGGATTCATTAATTTTTTTTTTGTATTGTTTTCTTTGTTTCTATTTCATTGATTTCTGCTCTGATTTTTGTTATTTCTTCCTGTCTGTTGCATTTAGGGTTCATCATTTGGGATTCTTGTCCTTCCTCTATTCATATGATGTGAAGGTTTGATCTTTTCATAGTGTCCCACAGTTCCTGGTTGTTCCACTTTTGTGTATTTTAAAATTTTTCATAATCTTTACTTGAGGTTTTTAGTTGTTCTGTGTTATCTTCCAGGTCTGATATTCTTTGTTCTGCTTTCTCCATTCTGCTTCTGAGGCTTTTTCCATTCCTTTCCTCTTGATTGGATGAGTGTTTGATTGCCTTTTTCATTTCCTCTTCTGATTTCTTTAGTATTTCTACTTCCTTTTGGAGCTTCTCAATCTCTTCCTGTAGCTCTTTTCTTCGCTGGTTGGTTTCCTTATCTTTTTCAGCATGGGATCTTTTCAGTGTTTCTACTTCCTTCTGGAGTTTGTCATTCTCTCTCTCTAGGTCCTTCTTGAGTTCTTCATTCTCTTTTCTTAATTCTTTGATTTGCTCTTTATAATCTTGTAGTTCTTTAAGTATGTTCACAATTGTGTTTCTAATATCTGTGTCCTGGGCCATCCCCAGGGGTATCCCACTGTAGGAATCTTCCATAGGGTTGGTAGAGCTTGGTGGTGGATTATCCTGCCCCTTTCCTGTGTTGTGTCTTCTTCATGTTCCTGGCATATGGGCTTCTCCTTGCCTGTATTCCATTGTGAGTCCCAAATGCCTCTTCACTGTGTTGAAGGCTTGCTTTGCTTGCCTCTTTCAGATGCCTTCCTGTGCTTCAGCTGGTCTTGGGAGATCTCCATTCCCTCGCATTTGTATTGCTCCAAAATATGCCCATATAAACCTCACATATATACCCAAATTATGACCTATGAAAATAAACTATGTTAATTCCAAAATATGTTTAGGAATTCACATTTTCCCTTTCATTTTATATTACTCTAAATTATGAATACATACCTTCTATCCATATACTGCAATTACAATGTCTGAAAATAAGTGGTAATTTAATTCTAGAGCCTGTTAAGGGATTCACATTATAACAGCACAGTTGCTTTCAGATAAAAAGAACTATAGCAAGAATGTTGCTTAGCTTGCCTTTCAATGACGGATTTGGAGCTAACATCCACAAATTAGGGATACCATTCATCGTTTATTTTTCTGGGATTGTGTTACTTAGCATAATGGCTTCGAGTTCCATCCATTTACCTGCAAAGTTCATAATGTCATCTTTCTTTACTGATGCATAGAACTCTATTGTGTGGGTGTACCAGATTTTTTGTTATCCACTTGTCAGTTGAGGGGCATTTGGGTTGGTTCCAACTCTTTGTTTTTGTGAAGAGAGCTCAATAACATAGATCATTTTGGTTTTATTTTGAGACAGAGTCTTATTCTATAACCCAGGCTAGCCTGAAACTAGGGAGTGATCCTTCTGCCTTAGCCTCCTGAGTGTGGCCACCATGCCAGCTCCTCAGTTTGATCCCTGTATCTCCTTTCTCTGCTTCCTTGGTAGTTAATATTTCTTTGACATTAAAAAAAATCATCTTCTCAGGAGAGATGGCTCAGTGGTTAAGAGCACTGACTGTTCTTGCAGAGGACCCAGGCTTGATTCCCAGCACCCACATGGGGGCTAAGAACCGTCTTTAAGCCGGGAGGCAGAGGCAGGTGATCTCTGTGACTTCAAGGCCAGCCTGGTCTACAGCGTGAGTTCTAGGCTAGCTGAGGCGATAGGGAGACCCTGTCTCAAAAAAATATCATCTTTTTTGGCAAAATAGTCATAAAGATACTTTGATTTGCAAAATATTTTGAGCATCTTAGTGCCAAACAAAACTTCAGTAGGCCTACATTTGGAAGTTGGATCAGCAACAGATTTTGCTGAACAACACTGTATGTGTTTAATAATAAAGTTTTTCCTTTTGTCAACTATTTCTTGTGAAACTATTCTCTGTGATGCTGAGGTTACAGAAAAATATCATCTTTCTGTCATTGTTGTTGTTCTCTGGCCCCACTTTTAAATGGATGTGCTTCTGGAAACCTAGGTGGTTATCTGCATCTGATAAACACCTTATCCTGGGCCTCATCGGGTGACTTGGACAAAGCAATGCAATTTAGATGGGGAAGTGGTATGTATTACATTTTATAAGAGCCAGATTCCAGTAATAACTGTCTGACCTTTGTGATCCCATGTTTTCAATTTTTCTCTTAAAGAAGCCAACAAGCAATGTCACCCAAGCATATTTTTTGTCAAGTCTTCTCCAATTTGTGAGATGCTGGCCACATTTTCTCTCTTCAGTGTTGGAAGATATGAGCATCAGATACTCTTCCGTTAAAGTGACATCTCATGCATCCATCCCTGCAATATGCTAAATGAGCAAGAAGGAAGCTCAGCACAGATGGGCAGAGCATGGGGGTGTGATTTAATCTTGATGCTCAACATTTATTTCTGTTTGGTCTTTCTGACTTGGTAATGAGTACAGTGCTTGCTAATTAAGAGAATAAACATAGCAGCCCATTGCTAACACCAAAACACGTTTATGCTGTGTACCTCATGCAAAGCCCTTCACTCAGTCTTTTCTGGGGGAAGTCATAGTATAGGTGCTATTTCAAAGGCTCCTTAACAAACTAGCAGCCTGGGAGTCCCTGGTGAGAGGTTGGTGGTGATCTTCATTCGGTGTCCCTGCCCCAACATCCCCTCATGTCAACTGCGAGCATCAAAGTGGGAAGATGATTACTTTTTAAAAAATCACTTTTAGGAAATACCCTGTATGCCTGCTGGACTCCGGGCACATAAATTCAGATAACATGACTATTTCTTGGCTTGGTAAACATGTGGAACTCAATCATGATCTCAACTGCTCCTTCCTCCTTTTTAGTTACTTCTGAACCAAAGAGCAGTTTAATGTTAGCATGAGTCTTACATCAGTTACCTATAGATCATAACAAGTTACCTAAAGTGTAGCTTAAAATAATCAACACTGGGGAGGGGGCTTAGAAGTTTGTTCATGCACAAGCAGGAGGACTTGAGTTTGAATCCCTATTTCCAAGGGTAAAAATGAATGAGGTTGTAATATGCCTATAACTTTAGTGCTGTGGGGGTGGGGTACGGATGGAGACAGAAGGATCACCGGGCCTTCTGGCCACCAGCCTAGCTCCAGACTCTGTTAGAAACACTGTCGTAGATGAATAAGGCAGAAAGTGATAGAGCAGATTGCACAGTGTCCTTCTCTGGCTTCTACATCTACACAGGGGCAACTGCATACACACCTGCACATATGCCACTCACATACACCACATACACGCGTGCATGCACGCGCACTCACACACACACACACACACACAGTTTAATTTCGTAGTGTCTAGGGGTCAGGAATACAGTAATTGGATTTCTATAAGGTCCTGACCCACAATCTCTCGGGAGGTAGTGGTTGGGGTATAAATTCAAATGGCTCTGGGTAGGAGGCTTCATTTTCTCTATGTGAGCCTTATCTCAGGGCCTCTGTGGTGTTCTTAGAACATGAGAGCTGGCTTTTTCAAGTGTGTGTGTGAGAGGGAGACAGAGAGACAGAGACAGAAACACAGCCAAAGAAATTACACAACCTAGTTTATGAATTACTCTCGAAAGCCACGTACCCCTTATTCCCCCTTTATTCTGTTGTCAGAAATCAGCGACTGAGATTGGTTCACAATCAAGGACAGGGAAATTAACTCTACTTCTTGACTTTAGGAGTACCAAAGTACCTGGGAACACAGGTGGAAATCACAGTTACATATGTCATTCAAAGTTCCCAAACATGATTTCTTCCAGTGGATTGTTTTTTATTTATATGTAGTATTTCTGCCCTATGGCTGTGTAATATTCTGTTTATCTGTGTTCCTATGATAAGGATCTTTGAGTAGTCTCAAGTACTGTGTTTATTAGCAGTGCCACTAATATTCACATATAGTGCTTGAATGAATATAGATTTTCATTTTTCTGGGATGATACATAAAAGTGGGATTTGTGAGTCATAAGGTCATTGATGTATAATTTTAGAAGAAACTTACAGTCCATTTCATTAAGTGGTAATAATATTTTGCATTCTGAAATACCAAAGAATGAGAACCCAGCCCTTGGAAGTGTAAGAATGCTAATTTTCATTACTCCGTTAGATGTGTATCTGTTCTCACTGTGGTTCCAATTGTATTTCCCCAATGGCTAATGATGTTGAACACATGTTCATATTTATTTGTCCTCTTTGATTCAGTATCTGTTCAAGTCAGTTATCATCATAATCATCATCACCTTCCTCATCATTATCATTATTATAGTTCTGGGACTCAAGCCCAAGGTTAGCTGCCAGGCAAGCACTCTACCTCTGAGCTATGTCCCAAGCTCTATTATTTAACATTTAACAGATTTTTTTTCTTGTTGATTTTTGTCATGACTAATAATTCTACCTAAATTTAGGTTACAATTTTCTTTACATTAAAATTTTAAATTATATCTATCTGTGTGTGTGCCCATGCATGTGGTAATCAGAGGACAACTTGCAAGAGTCAGTTCCTTTTTTCTACCACGAGTCCAGAGGATCAAGCACAAACTGTCAGGCTTGGTGACAGGCACTGTTACCCATTGAGGCATCTCAACAGACCTTATTTTATTTTATACTTTCACCTAAAAGTTTTATACCTGAGGCGTGAGATATATTTAGTTCATTCTTTTAATAACACATGAAGTTTAGATCAGTAGTTATTTATTTAGTACGTGTCTATTTGGTCTAACACTGTTTGTTGAAAAGACTATTCTTTCAATTGATCTGGTTGTGAACTTTATAAAGTCCAAAAATATCAACTGGTCATATTGTGCTTTTTGAAACAGAATGCTCTATTTTGGAGAGAGAGAGACAGAGAGGGGCAGGGGTGGGAGGTTTTTCTGGTTCTTGATAAGCTGAGTAATCTTGTGTTCAATTTTGGACATTTTAAGGATTGTTCAAAGATGCCGGGTCTTATATAATTTTATGAAGAATGTTAATGTTTTTTTTTTCTTTAGGAGGCATATTGCCTGGTGAGACTCTAGTCAAAAGTTCCAGTCAGCCTCTAGAGCTTGTAGTACTAATGCCACTTCTACCTTCAAGGACTTTTATAGTATTCACAGCATCCCGGATACCCACCAGCAGTCCTCTTCCTGGACCTGGAAGCCTATGGTATGCTGCCTAGGGTCAGAAGTCTGCATGAACCACTTGAGAATAGGTCTCAGAATCCCTAACTTCAGAGTCTCCTTTCCCCAAGCTTCTTCTTTGTGATGTCCCTAAGTTTTTCCTGGCTTCCCATGGCTCCCTCTTGTCATTGTCCTTCTAAGACCCTGGAGTTTCACTTATTCCCCTCTAGTGTACATTTCCTGGACCTGCCGAGCTGTCCAGTCATGAAGCAGAAAGACAAGAAATTACCAGGGTGCCCCAACTGTCTTAGAAACCTGTGTCTTTAACTAGAGAGGCCCCTTCCTATTCTACAGTTGTAGGTGGTCTGTAATAGCTTCTGTACATGAGAATTCTGTACATGAAGATAGAGACAAACCTGGAGGGTTTTCACACCCCACTGTGTCTAACTCTTAGAAACTCCCTTTCCCACTCTTCATGGTGGGACTGAGGCCCTGGCAACAGGGGCAGCAGGTGCTTTTAGTAACTGAGAACCAGTCCTGAATTTCCAGCTTCCCTGTGTTGGGTCAGAGAAAACTGAGAAAAAGGTGCATTCCTATCCTGAGCAGCCGTCGAAATTTCCCCAGATTGCAAGAAAAAGAAGCACAATCTTGATGACTGACTGTCTTGGCTTTAGGACCGAACTATTGTTATATTACAATATCATGTTTGGAAAAAAAATACTCAGCTACAAACACAGTTGATTCAAGGTTTCCTAATGGTGCTATTTGGACCATTGTTCCATAAAGTAGAATCTCCTCTCATCTGTGGTTAACTAGGGGTAAACATTACACAGGAAGGGAAGGGAAGTGATATCGAATCTCCTTTATTTGCTAGACTTCAGGATAATGACATTTGCCAGTCTACTCCAATAACAACTCATCTGAATCTTCATTTTTAAAAAAGCCATAGACTCAAGGATTTAAAAAACATGTACTGTCTAGATAATTGCAGCTGTTAATTTTGATGCTCAAATTGAGTAAAGATCTTTATATCTTCTCCTAAGAATAACCATGTTAGAGACCAGTCACTCACTAAGATGAGAGAGAGAGAGAGAGAGAGAGAGAGAGAGAGAGAGAGAGAGAGAGAAAGAGGAGAGAGAGAGAGAGAGAGAGAGAGAGAGAGAGAATAACAACGTATAATTATGACTCCAGCTGGGCAATCCTTTTCTCTAAAGGGCAATGATAGCATCCATCCATGCGTTGACAGTTATTTGGTCACTGAACCAACACACTTAGTGAGTGTCTACCACATGTCAGCCTCTGTATAAGGCACAGGATCTCCGTAGCAAGAGGAATAGAGAGTATGTTCCCTTCCCCACGGTGATTATTTTCTAGTCAGGAGAAGAGAGATATGTTGGTCAGATAATTGTGCCAGGAACTAAAGGATGAGACCTTTGATGAGAGGATGTGGGGATCAAGAACTGATTTCCTTTGAAAGACCACAGAAGGCCTCCTTTGTAGAGGAAGAAGCTAACCAAGCACAAGTGTGTGTGTGTGGGGGGGGGGGTGAATGTGGAGGGAAAAAAGTCACGTGTTATCATTTTGCTATGCTATATCTATTTATGAATTATAATCTGGCTCCCTGCCAGATAAAATCTTCCTTAGCTTAAATATTTTTTTGTATTTGAAGGTTTTTATTTTTGAAGGTTTCTACTATTCAATCTCTCTCTCCTCTCTCTCTCTCTCTCTCTCTCTCTCTCTCTCTCTTTCTCTCTCTCTTTCATTTCCTACCCTCTTTGGGTCAGCAGGTTGAGCATACAGAAGAGACTATTTGTAGAATTACACACAAATGCTCCATTCCCCTTCTACAAGGATTAAAGCACAGCCAACGTGTCTTATAAAGATCCCTTCTGCTTTCTCTTGATTGTTCTTCAGAATGCTGTCAGACATCCTTCAAGAAGAGTCCAGAGCACTTAATTCCCTGCAGAACAAGTTGAGACATGTCACCAAGCTCAGTTTCAATTCTACCTGAGCCTCTGGGCCTGCTTATGTTTGCTTTGGCTGTTTCTGGGAACCAGGCCTTGAACAGGAGAAAAACAAAGCTTGCATGGAAGTGAGTTAAAGAGGGTCTGAAGAGACGGCTTAGCAGTTGAGCACTAGCTGCTCTTGCAGAGGACCCCAGTTCAATTCCCAGCACTTAGCCATTTGTAATTCCAGTTCCAGGGAATCTGATACCCTTTTCTGACCTCCAGAAGCACTGCATGACACAGGCACACTTACATACATGCAGGAAATACACGCTTACATGTAAAATAAAAATATAATAAATAAAATATTAAAAACAGCATATTAAATAGGGGAACTGGATACTCTCTAGGATCCATTTCCTTAGAGATGGATTTCTGTTTGTTTTTAAAGGGATGGAGGGAAGGAAAGAGAGAGGATGGAAGGGAGGAAGAAGGGAGAAACAAGGAACATGAGAGAATATGAATAAGCAGTGAGATCAATGTCTTCTACCTTAAATTAAACTATTTCAGAAGCTGCCTGTGGTGGCTTTCATCCTTGTACTCAAGAGACAGAGGCAGGCAGATCTCTGTGAGATCAAGGGCAGCCCGGTTTACATACCAAGTTCCAGCCCAGCTGGGATTATAGGGAGACCCTGTCTCAAAACCATAAAAAAAGATTTCAAAGCTGTAGAGATGCCTCAGTAGTTACAAAACTTGCTGTTCTTGCAGAAGATCCAGGTTTGGACCCCAGGACATTGTGGTGGCTCACGGAGCCTATAACTCAAGTTCCAGGGCATCTAATGCCTCTTCAGGCACCTGTAGGCAACACGGCACAAATGAACTCGTGTGTACACACACACACACACACACACACACACACACAAACAGTTTATATAAATTAAGATATTTTAAAGGTACCAAAGACTTTCTACAATGGGCTCTGGGGCCTCCTCTGGTTCTCACAACAGTGAGTGCTGTTCTAGGAATGCTCAAAGTTGGGACAAAGGCCTTCTATCCCAGGCTCAGCTCTTTAAAGCTGCCTATTTAGGAGGCCTTGCTTAGGGTCCAAAGGAAGTATGTTCTTTGCCGGTGGCTCAAGCAGCCATTCTGTGGGTGTTCATCCAGCTGCAGGAGAAGCACTGTATCTGGGGAAGGCCTTCCTCTGTCCCAAGGACCCTCCTGCCCTGATCAGGCACTGCTGGTCACACATTGCCAATCACCGGAAAGGTCAACACTGGCTTAGTGCCCCAAACTAGGATGTCATAGCTTTAGCCGAGGCTGGCTAGCCAGCAACGGTCAGGAATCCATTTGCCCCTGCATCCCCAGCACTGAGATTTCAGGCATGTACCACCATGACTGGCTTTTTAGGCAACTAATGGGGATCAAACTGAGGTCTTCTTTCTTGCAGGGCACATCGTTTGTAGACTAAGCTATCTCCCCGGATGCACCACCTCCACCTTTTCCTAAGTTTATAGACTGAGCTATCTCCCCAGACGCACCACCTCCACCTTTTCCAACGTTTATAGACTGAGCTATCTCCCCAGATGCACCGTCTCCACCTTTTACAATGTTTATAGACTGAGCTATGCCCCCAAATGCACTGTCTCCACCGTTTCTAACGTTTATAGACTGAGCTATCCCCCCAGATGCACCGCCTCCACTATTTCCAATGTTTATAGACTGAGCTAACTCCCCGGATGCACCGTCTCCACCTTTTACAATGTTTATCGACTGAGCTATCTCCCCGGATGCACCGTCTCCACCTTTTACAATGTTTATAGACTGAGCTATCCCCCCAGATGCACCGCCTCCACCGTTTCCAACGTTTATAGACTGAGCTATCCCCCCAGATGCACCGCCTCCACCGTTTCCAACGTTTATAGACTGAGCTATCCCCTCAGATGCACTGCCTCCACCGTTTCCAACGTTTATAGACTGAGCTATCCCCCCAGATGCACCGCTTCCGCATTTTCCAAAGTTTAACTAGCAAAAGCAAAAGGAGGCTTCCGTGCTCCCATAACTGAATAATCCCTGGGTAGATATGGTTTCATGTATGGGTAAAATGGTTCAAGTAAAATCAAGAACACCTGATGTCATTCCTGAGTTGCAGAAAAGATTGACGTACTGTTCCCAAGAAATAATGGCAATGGCTTTTTCACAAAACAATTAATGCCTATTTCAGTTGGTTTTAGTAATATGTGAGACAGTCTCACAGCAAGTTAACCTTTACAATGCAAGATGCCAACCACTTGCTTTAAAATAGCACACCAGAGCCAGCTATTGAATGGCCTGCTTTCTATCCATCATCTCTTCTTTCATCCTCACAATTTAGAACTTCTTAGGAACAGAAATGGGTAAAAGAGACAGTAGATGGCACCCCCGAGAGATGTGGTAGTGCCAGAATGGAGGAAAGGGGTGTAAAGGAGAGTGCGAGGTGTTGGGATGAGAGAGAATGTGAAGGATACGCTCTATCTCTCCAGGGGTGATTCTTAGGGAATGTCTTGAAATTCCCTAGGAAACACATGCACACACACACACACACACACACACACACACACACACACACGCTGTCTGCAAAGTCACAGGGGCCAGCAGTATCCCCCAAACCTTAATATTATTGGACTTGGTACTGCAGGAAATGAAGAACTACAAAATCTTTAGGGTTCTGTGTGTGTGTGTGTGTGTGTGTGTGTGTGTGTGTGTGTGTGTGTGTGTTGGGATGTATATGTACATGTATATATGTGTAAGTGGGCCTAGCTGAAGGACAGCTGGTGCTCAGATCTCTATATCATAGAACCTGTGGGGTCAGCAGAGTCCATTCAATGGAGGAAACAGTGGAAGTTTTATCTCTTCTTTTCAAAATGCTTGCCCCTCTCTCAAAAGTCCAATGTCAGTTCCCATCTACAAACACTCAGTAGCTGTTTTCTGAGTGGTCAATGTCTGCACAGTAAGGCACCAGACCTGAAGAGTTACATGCAAATCCTAGGGGGCGGGCAGATCTGAGTCTGAGTTGCTTTCCCACACTCATGCTAGCCTGAGCATGTTATTTCTCCCTGTGTGGAATAAGCTTTCTATAGTTGGGAGACATACTTATGGTACAGATCATTATGTCTTCATGAGTTTGTCGACTATAAGACTTGAAGGTTTGGAGCAAAAATCTCAATTTAACTAGAGCCTGAGAATGAGATCTCAGGTTATGTAATGGGGCTGTGCTTTAGTTCTGGTATGTTAGTGTGTTTATGCATGTGTGGGGCTGCTGATCAAAATGACTGCAGTTCCCAAGACATGGGAAAGTGTGAGAACATAGAACCTAACCTGGCTTGGATCTTGCTTTGTAAAATTGGTGTGTGTGTGTGGGGGGGACTCAGATAAAAGGGGTGGAAGGTGGGTGGAGGAGAGGGGCCTAGTTCAACTCTTAGCTGTTGAGAGGAGCACTGTCTCCTCTTATAGCTAGCTATTCTGGACGAGAGCTGAGGCAGCCTTGGGCTCCATGTGTGGAATGCCTTGGCCTCTGTGGTCTTCTGGGTAAATTGAAGAATGGTGAGTTAAGTTCTCCTAGGCCCAACTCAGCGTTAAGCACACTAGTACATTCAAATTTATAAATTCGGATTCAGAAGAGTGAAAGGTCATTCTGGGTACTCTGAGCTTAGCAGGAGGGAACCTCTCTACATTGTTTCCTTGTAGTATATAGAGGCATGGGTTGGCTTCTATCCTTCTAGAAATTATCACAAAGTATCCATGAACATAAGACAGAACCCCTCATGTAGCAGTTCTGGTAGCTGAAAGGACCATTCATCAATACTAGCCATGGAGGAACGGCACTGCTGAAGGTCTCTCTAATTCCCTTGCTGCCATTAGAGAATGATCAAGCTTAGCTTGGATATGTGGAGGCCCAGGACTCCTCTGGCTTCCTGAGACTGAGGCTCAGGTACCTCAAGTTGATTAGATTGTGCCCGTGGGTCATTTTCTGCATATCTGTAAGACTCTATTTCATGTATGTTTAAAGGTTTCTCAGTTTATAGCTAGATTCTTTTTTTTTTTTTTTTTTTTTTTTGTTTTTTTGGTCTTTTGAAGGACAGGGTCTCTCCTGTAGCTTCAGCTGGCCTGGAACTCACTCTGTAGACCAGGCTGGCCTTGAACTCACAAAGATCCGCCTGCCTCTGCCTCCCAAGTGCTAGGATTAAAGGCGTGCGCCACCACACCCGGCTTATAGCTAGATTCTTATAAAATATATGTAATATATTACAGATACAATTCAACACATTCAATTAAAGAATTCTTTGTTGAGCACCTACTTGGTGCCCTGTGAGGCCTGCTGGGGATATAAAGATGAGTTGTACCAGACAGTGACCCACCCCCAAAGTTAACTGGATGCTCAGCAAGGTCTAGAAGCTGGTGGATTGAGACAATACTGGTTAAGTGTACACTCTCTGACTAGATCAATTGTGTGTGTGTGTGTGTGTGAATGTGTGTATGTGTATGTATATATTTATGAATATATGTGTGTGTGTGTGTGTACCTGCTCATCTTCATCTCTCTCTCTTTTGCCTAATGGCTAACACATTTATTTATTCAATAAATATTAAAGGCGGTGTGAGGAAAAAAGTTCATTGCTATCATTTATGTAACACAGCTAGGTGGAGCCCAGAGGCCTAGAGAGTGAGATGACAGGCATGTAAACAAGGGCCCCAATGGCTCTTTGGCTCCTGGAGATAATAATCAATCAATGCATGGCACATGTCCGTGAGGACCAGAGCAGCTACTGTGTAGGAAAGCATAGTGCTGAGCACCCAGGGCACAGTAGCTGCTATCTCTCTCTGATCATCTCCATTGTCTACTTCACATTGCAAAATCATGGAGCACAAAGAAAGTTGCCTTTTATGGGTGATAAACAGCCTCTAACACTTGAAAACAAGTGATACCTATCAGTAATGAATAAAGAGTCACAAATAAAATATTAATAAAAGGACATAGGTGTTTCAAATCTCTCCTCGGGTATCTGTCTATAAGGGGGATTGGATGTGCAGAGCTTCAGAGCCATCTTCAGTGTCTCTGGATGGGGACCAGGTAAAAGGCCAAGGATGAAGAAGAATAGAACTGAGCAGATCCATCAGCTCAGAGATGAAGAGGCTGCATGGAGAATGTGGGGCGGGATGGAGAGGGGAGTGGTTTGCGGGGTGGTATCCTGAAGACATGGCTGGGCAAAGAACCTGGAATCATCTTGCAGAGGAAGGAAACTATTTGTGTGCTTGCTTGTGTGTGCACGTGTGTGTGTGTGTGTGTGTGTGTGTGTGTGTGTGTGTGGGTGTTTGTATATGTGAAAGGAAGTTAATGAGAAAGCCCAAGGCAGCCCTGACTTCCTGGGTGTGTGGCTTGAGTCCTTACACAGGGTTGGGCTCAGGAAGTCACTGGACCCTGTTTAATGCTGGGCTGTTGCTGGATATACTTAGTAGTATTTTAATTTTATTTATTTTATTTATTTATTATGTGTATAAATGTACTGTCTGCATGTAGGTTGGTGTACCCGTGTCATGCAATGCCACAGAAGTCAGTAGAGGGCATCGGATTCCTCTGGAACTGGAGTTAAAGATGGTTCTCAGCTGCCATGTGGGTGCTGGGGATCGAACCTGGGTCCTCTGCAAGAGCAGACGGCACTCTTAACCACTAGGCCATCTCTCCAGCCCCGTTAGTAGATTTTTAATAGGTGGGTCTCATGTTTTCATTTTGTCCTGGAATAGACATGTTCTGTGGTTTGTCCTCCTTTGGGGAGGAGTCAAGCAACCATTGCTGTGTGCAGTAAGTGTGATCCCTTTGCAGCATTTTCTTGAGATGTCAAGAGCTTTCAATTATCTGAAGGGTTATTCAGCTGTGGAGCCTTTGACTAAAGTCCCAGACTCCACTCTGCCAGAGAGCTATTCATTTTTGTCATGATGGTAAGAACAAGAATAGCATTCTTTCCTCTATGAAGGCTGCTGGCAACCTGGGAGTCCCAGGCCACCCACTGGCATGGTGGCATGGTGACCGAGGACAGCTGAGGGAGGAGGTCTCCAGTGTGTGCTCATTCTCCAGCCTCTGCCAGAGCTCCAGCAATTGCTACCCTCCACTCCATGTGTTCCCTGCTGAGAGGAAAAGTTTGAGTGTTGCTCAGGGCTGAGATGAATCAAGCCACAGCCCTTCAAATATTTCAGAAGACAAGGAGAAGATCCCCTTGTAAGTTCAAGCTTAGGAAAAGGCACACTTAAATTTCTGGGTGAATTTGGGGCACAGTTCCTCTCTCTTCCTGTTGCTTACATTTTGACAGAAAGGTATCACGTAACAGAGCCCAGAGTCCTCTGAGTTCCACCCAATAGCACACATTGTAAGGGTCATTTTGATCTTGTCAGGATCAGCAGGCTTCCTTTCAATGGACCTAAAAAAAGGGGGGCTGACAGAAACAATAAATGGACAACTTTGAAACTCTTTATCAGAGTTACACTTTGGGGGCAATCTCAGCCATAAATACCAGTTTTTAGCCCTCATCACCATTGGCCAATCCGCCATGCTCAGATATGATTGCTCCTGTCTCTGATGGCCACAAGGTCAGCAGCTCATCTTGCCAAAAATGTGTCAAGGAGTGATTTTCAGCCACTCCTGTATCTGCACTGTAGGCTTCACTCTACAAAGAGCCAGACATGACGTACACCTTGGAGCACACATTCATCTCTAATTTAGTGCCTACCTATCTGTAATAGCCATATTGAACCGAAGCTGAGAAAAATTCACCCTTGCCTCCCTCTGTTCGTAGGGAGTCTGTGAGAGGTGAGTGGATTACCCTATCACTGGTCAGAAATGATTAACCCTCACCTTCTTTCTGCCCTGTCAATAAGTGGTACCAAATATCCATCCCAGCAGACACATTCAAAAAAGGAGCACATAGGTCTGTGAATAGAATTGTAAATACGTGGGCTAGAAAGGGAACTCAGTGAGTAAAGGGCTTGCTGTATAAGCCTGAAGACCGAAGTTTGAATCCCCAGAACCCACATAAAGCTGGGAATTATAGTATACATCTGTGACTCAGTGTTCCTATAGCTGGATGGGAGGAGGAGGCAAGAAAGTCCTCAGAAGTTCATGGGCAATGCTTCTTTTAAATAAAGTAGACAGACACCAGAAGTCTTTCTTTGACTGTCATACTTAACAGTATGATATCCATATATCCTCACTCACAGTTTAAAATGTGCAGGTACACACATGCATACACATCATATACACACATCACACACAAAAATAATTGCAATATGACCCAGACAAAAGCAGTCAAGCCCAAGAAATACATTATAGGCTATGCCACACCTTATAAAGGATTTAGATTTTTAAGAGTATTAACATTTTTTACATCACATTGTTCCACTTGGGGGAATTACAATTACTGTCATTTTTGATACTGACATTGCAAATTACATATATTTTCCGCAGACATGGTATTTTAACTAAGTAGTGAAATAAGGTAGCAAGTAGTTCTATGTTCATTTCAAAGAGGTGTCTTCTTAACTGTCTAGAGCTTTCTGTGGTTTATGAAAAGTTTCTCAGTAACTTGTCAAAACACCCCAACCCTATAGCCAAGCTAGCTGCTTACCTGAAATACTGTCAGACCCAGGTCAATGTAGCAATTTGAAGAACTAGGAATAAATTCTCTATAAGGTGGCTGAAAATTTATAAATCTCATTGTGAGAGCCACAGATGTCTAATTAAAGAGGGAACATATATAATCCATACTATACAGATGCATCTTACTGAACTACAGACAGTGATTGATTCAAGCCAGCATTTCTATGTTTTCAAGAATGATCATAGCACAAGATCTTAAAGGATGTTCTATGGAAAAATAAGTAAAAGATCTCTACAGTAGATGTATCAGCTACCTTTTTTATCCCTGTCAAATATATCTGCCAAAAACCAGGGAAAGGAGGAAAGGCTTACTTTGGCTCGCAGTTTCAAAGGTATCTACTTATCAAGGCAGGAAGAGTAGGTCCCAGAAGACCTGTTCATGTTGTGCTGGGCCAATAAACTGAGAAAAGGGCTGCCAAAACATGGATTGCTTTTTCCTTTTTCTCCTTTTATTTGGTCTAGGTACCCAGCCCATGGGATGGATCTGCTTACATTTAGAATGACATTCCTCCCTTAATTAATCCTTTATAGAAATCTCTTCATACAACTGGGCCTCACCAATCTCCTAGGTAATTCTAAGTCCAGTCAAGTAAAAACTAACCATTCTTATAAGGTACACAAAAGGTTCTCAGAGCTAAACAAAGGCAAAAGGAGTCCCTTATTATAGGTATTTTGGGTGATTTCAACTTGAGAAGCAGCCACAGTGAATTAGAAGGACGATATAGTTTAAAATACTTCCTAAATTACGTTAGCCCTTAGAGATATTTCTGGGGAACATTTCAAGGAACTAGAATTCCAGGATCCACTTTGGGCAAGTCCAATCTTGATTCTTGGAAAGGAGAGGGATAGTAAGACAGCAAAGACAGGATCTATAAACAACACTGTCTTTTCTTTCTCTAAAGGCACTCAGTGGTCCAGGGCCCGTGGCTATCTGAGCTAGTGTTTGAGGTAGTCTCAGTTATTTTTCTCCTTTCTTATGAAGCTTCTTTGTGCAATTCAGAGATTGAGCAGGAAGAATCACAGGTCATGGTTCAAAAACAGCAGGCAAATTTGGTTGTTTGTAGGAGATCTTTAAAGTTCTATTTTTCCTTGATAGGTAAGAATCAGAGAACAAATGCCAAGTATGTTTGTATACTGTAAATAGACTGCACAAGGCTAGGACTTTTATATCCGTGAATGACTAAAACATTGCTGGGGCCAGAATGGGATGTCCCAGGACTGGAAATACTTGAGTCTTGCTTTGCCTGACATTCTTCTTCTACCCTGCTTTGTCCAAGGTCTTAGAGAACACTGAACACCTAAAGAATAAGAATAGCCATGGAACTAGCACTTGACTTTCAGTTACTAGATTGCTGAGCTCTGATAGAAATGTGAAACTTCATTGGTACCTTGTGCTTCCCTTTGTTTTGTAGAAATTTCCTCTGATATAAAACCTTCCATTCAGAAAGGGAAGCTTGGCAAGACACCAGCAAGGGGAGGTGAAACTTTTCATTCTGCAGGGAACTTTGTCGAGCTCAGGAAGTAAACAACTCAATAGCTTCAGGAAGTTCCTAAAATTGACCATGTTCACCAGGTCCCTCTCTCCCTCCCCAGGCATAAATAAGTCTTCAGACGGCCCAAGAAACATTCCCAGACAACCTGAGCCACCTGGAAAAAGCAAAGTCAAGCTGAGTTGCCCAGAAGAAGGGAGACCAATCTGTTTAGAAGGGGTGTACCAGCTGAGCTGCTTGGAAGAGGCTCACATCAACTGGGCTACCTGGAAAGGACACTTGCCAACCTGTTGAGCTGCCTGAAGATTGGGTAGTGTACCTGGGGTTTCCTGTTTTTATTAGCTATTATCCATGCTGGGGTGCACTTTTGGTAATGCAGTTGTCTTTGAGTCATTTATGCTCCTGTAGGTAACCTCTCTCCCATATTCCTGTGAGTAACTCCAATACATTCATTAGCTCACCAAACTGGACTTTGATGGTATACTTATTTGCTCTGTCATTGGCTCCCTATCTGGGGTAAGTAGGTGCTTGTTCATATCTCCCTAGGAATACTGTCCCAAAGCACCTTTCTTCTCATGAACCTAAATCCCAGCATCTCACACTGTCTAGACACCCGGAAGGCCAGAAGGTGAGGAAGAAGGATCAATAAGACTGCTAGAGAGAAAGCCCTGGCTTGGAGAGGGGTGGAGACAGTAGAGAAGTACTAGGGAAGTTTAGCTGCTGTGCATCAAAGTCTGTAAGAAATGGATCACAGCAACAAGCCTGCCCCGTTGCTGCAGCAACTGAGGCAGGTCTCCCTGTAAGATCACTAAAGGAGCGAGTCTCTCCCAGCCTTGACTGGAACACATACCCAGACCCAGCATGTCTTTGATTGACAAGGAAGTGATAACCCACCCCTCATTTCCAATCTTCATGTTGGCATCTGAAGCTCTAGTAAGAACCAGGCCATATCCCCACAGGGGCTATAGCACCGTGTTGACTCCTGGGTGCCCTCTCTCTGGACAGAGGGCAATTGGAGCATTAGAGCATCTTCTTGGGCCCAAGATTAGTGATTAAAGGAGATGGGGTCAGGTCTACCACCTGCTAGGTTTGTTGAAGAAACTATGTACATGCCTCTTTTCCTTTAAAGAAACTGGGTAAGCAATTTGACCAGTAAATAGGTCAGAAAGAACAAGGAAGAAGCATTTCCTGTTTTTTGTTGTTTTTTTTTTCCCCTTGGGTAATGCAACTTCATCTGAAAAGCTGGTTTTCTACTTGTGGCTCTCAGACTACATAACATTCTGAAAGGTCAGTAGATCTGCCTATGCACCCCAGGCACATTGGGAATGGCTCGGAGATTCAGAACTCTATGCTCTTTTAAACCTTCTTTTCCTATTAAGAAATGTTTCCTTGTACCTGACCTCATGCTCTTGTATTCCTCCTGGTAGAGACAGGAAACAGACAGATACTATCTACAGACAGGATAGATACTATCTACAGACAAGACAGATACTATCTACAGACAAGATAGATACTATCTACAGACAAGACAGATACTATCTACAGACAAGATAGATACTATCTACAGACAAGACAGATACTATCTACAGACAAGATAGATACTATCTACAGACAAGACAGATACTATCTACAGACAAGATAGATACTATCTACAGACAAGACAGATACTATCTACAGACAAGATAGATACTATCTACAGACAAGACAGATACTATCTACAGACAAGATAGATACTATCTACAGACAAGACAGATACTATCTACAGACAAGATAGATACTATCTACAGACAAGACAGATACTATCTACAGACAAGATAGATACTATCTACAGACAAGACAGATACTATCTACAGACAAGATAGATACTATCTACAGACAAGACAGATACTATCTACAGACAAGATAGATACTATCTACAGACAAGACAGATACTATCTACAGACAAGATAGATACTATCTACAGACAAGACAGATACTATCTACAGACAAGATAGATACTATCTACAGACAAGACAGATACTATCTACAGACAAGATAGATACTATCTACAGACAAGACAGATACTATCTACAGACAAGATAGATACTATCTACAGACAAGACAGATACTATCTACAGACAAGATAGATACTATCTACAGACAAGACAGATACTATCTACAGACAAGACAGATACTATCTACAGACAAGATAGATACTATCTACAGACAAGTCTTCTGTATGCTTTCAGAATTTTGGTCTTATTTTCTCTAGGCTGAAAACTCCAGTCTTTTAAAACTTCTTTTTACAAGTATTCTTTCTTCCTTTGCACTACGTACACGAGAAGTTCAAGATATAGCTTCCTGAAACTGGCTGATCATTAAAGTCATCAGAGACCTTCCTTAATATACCAAAATGCCAATTTTATTCCTCTTTGGGATTTCTGTGGTAGAATTACAGAGGTGGCTTGGAGCTCTGGGAGGATTTGTTGTTCTTAAAGCAAACAAATTATTGATGTTTTTGAAGCCCAATCTAAGGTGTTCTCTCTCTCTCTCTCTCTCTCTCTCTCTCTCTCTCTCTCTCTCTCGGAGTAGCATCCATTTTTAAGGGGTGGAGATCTCCAGCATCTAGGTTGGCACTAGATTGGAGAGAAGGACTGTCTATAAAGGAGGACAAACAAGATGTTATTCCCTGAATTTAGAAGTGGACTTTACTGAAAAAGGAGATCAGTCTCCTTTTCAGTAAATTCCGGGGGCAGCCAGAAGAATGGCATGCTAAAACAGAAACATGCACTGTGATGTGAAGATAGAGTCACAGACAAAGATGGTCTAAAGAAGGAAGTGGAAGTCTGAGGATTCAGGGAGAACAGCGGGGGCTGCCAGTGACCTTCTAGGCCCTGCCTTCCTGTGCTAGAGTTCTGCCAAACCTCATGCTACAGACTAAATTGTGTCTCTTTAACACCCATACATTGAAGCCTAAACTACTCAATGTAACTTCACTCTACAGGACCTTGTGGAGAAAAATCAAGGTTAAATGGGGCTCTGAAGGTCAGACTTGTATCTGATTAACTGTATTCTTATAAGAGGAGGGACATAGGGGTCTGAGTGTGAACTCTGGGAAAGTAGTTGTCTCTGAGCTAGGAAGAGGGGCTCCATCAGAAACAAACCAGGACACTCCTTGATTGCAGAGGTCTATCCTGCTCGACAGGGAGAAATTTCTGTAAAGAAATAAACCTCTGGGTCTGGGGGATTGCTCAATGGATAAAGTGCTTACCATAAAAGCATGGGAACCTGGATTCAGATGTCAGAGCCCACATAAAGCTGGGCACAGAAGCACATTTCTCTGCAACTTAGTGTTCCTACAGTGACATAGATAGAGCCAGGGGTCTGTCCAGAAGTTCTCCTGCCCATTAGCCTCCTGCCCAGAGTGGTGAACAAGAGACCCTGTCTCAAATAAGGTGGAAGGCAGGGACCTAGCAATTGTGTATTTTCATTTCCAGCCACAGAAAATGGCCTAAATAATGCAGATCTAACAGCTCTGCCAGCAGAGGTCATCCGTCTTGACTGACTCACCTCAGCAATCCGGTTGTTTTCCTAAGAAGACATGTATCTTCTTGAATGCTAAAGTATATTCTACTGGCAAGGCCTTCAATATTAATACTCTAAATTCAGAATATATATTAACTGGCTGGCCATGGGGAAAATAATCCAATTCTTCTGATAAGAAACAACAAAACAAAGCTGATACTTACTAACTAGTACTTTCTACAAGTTATACTCAGTATTATCATTAACCTACATGTTTAGAAGATAAGGCATCCCTTAGGTCACAGAACTCATAAATTGTGGGACCAAGAGTTAGGCTTAGGTGTGATTATGTAGCCCAAGACTTCAATCACATTGTTACAATTGGGTTAAAATAAACACTAATTAAAAGTAAGCCACTTGATTCTAACTGAGAAGTAACATGTAAATACATATTTCTATAGCAAGAGAGCACTCCAGTTAGCACTTACAAAGAAAGAGTAAGCAGGGTGGTTAGAGGGCTTTAGCAGGTTGGTTAGAGGGCTCTAGCAGTTTTCAAAAATGAGTCAGGACATGAATGGAGCCCAGAGTGTGAAGGTACAAAACACTGACATCTTGGTATCCATTTCCCCTTTAAAGAAATCTCTGATTTTATCATATATCCATTGGCAATGCTTGTTCACAATTCACCAGCTTTAGGAAAGGGGTTCTCTCAGGGTGTGTGTGTGTGTGTGTGTGTGTGTGTGTGTGTGTGTGTGTGTGATGACAGGTCAACCTGAGGTATCACTCTCCATCTGCTGTCTGCTCATCTTCTTTTATGAGACATTGTCTCTTTTTGGCAAGGAAATTGCCAAGTAGGCTAATCGGGCTGATCAGCCAGCCCCAGGGATTGCCTGTATATTCCTCCCCAGCACTGGAATCAGAAGCACATGACATCATGGGTTCTGGTGATCCAAATCATGTCTTCATGCTTGCAAGGCAACCGTTTTACTGAGACAACTTTCCAGCCCTTCAATTCCCTTTTCCTCCTCTGTGTTTACTATCTTTGGGTTGAAAGAAAAGGGCTGTTGTGCTTGTGGGCCGTGCATCCATGCATTACCCTGCAGAAGCCTAGATTGTTGCTTAGAATAGCCACCCCTTCCCCAGCACCCCTAGGGAGGTGTACAGTTTCTCACGTTGGTGGTGTTAACCATATCTCCTGTGGCCACGTAGCAGGCAAACTTGATGCAAAGTTGATTCATGTGACTGTCACTGTCCAGTCTTTGCAAGGGTATATATCACCTCCTTACCACTGATGGGTTTGATGAAATGAAATGTAAGAAGAAGCTTTCAAGGAGTTTATAAAGTAATTTTCTCTTGGTCTTATGGAGAAATTTCAGAAGAGATTTTTTTTTTCTCATCTGAATTAGATGGTGTTATCAGTGGATATTACCATATTGCACCTATACCATTAGAACTCTGTCTAATGAAGTCCCATGAAATCATGGCAGTCTGCAGCAAAGATCATCTTAGTTGGCCTAGGCCTTGCTAGCTGGGATCTTCATAGTTCTCTCAGTCTTGTCAGGGTTTGAAATGAGTCAAGGAACTCAACTGACCTGACTCGGGTCCTATAGCAAGTCTTCTGTTCCTTCTCAAGGTCAGTGCTACATGCTCTGTAAGTGATTGTGGTGATGCAAGGACAACAATGTTAAGGCACAATTGAATCTCCACTGAGGCTTGATCCCAGCTGATAATGGCACATTGGTGAAAGAAGCAATGATCTTAGTATCACGCCCATCTGCTGAGTCACCATGGGAGATCACAGGGGCAAGGCTACAATACAGAAGGAAAGTGTACCCCTCCTGAGGATAGGGGAGGGGATGAATATTTAGCACAAGAATCCAGTTTACCACTAGACTATGCATGTGTGAGGTCTAGAACCATCAGAGCCCTCTACCTTCCCACCTAAAGATGAAGCCAACACAGAGACAGGAATACCAGGAAAACAAGTCTGGACCCTCTGGATTAAATAAACCCCAAGTGCTAGCCAACTACTGGCCATCTGGCAACACCAGCCAGCTTTGAGGTTACTTGGTGCTGTAACTCTCCCAGTCCAGAGAGCATTCCTTGAGACATTTAAGTCCCAGAAATGGAAATAAACAGTATGATAGGAAGAAAACAATACAAAGAGCCTAAAGAGAGGGTTTCATGTCCAGGCATATTGTGCTCGGTAGCCGTGCTTCCCTGTCCCCCACTTACCTGTAGATCTATCCCTTCTTGATTTGTGTCATTTGATTCATTCTCAAATCTGATCTTCTAATCAGTATGGTAATAGCCTACCTGAACTGTGGCATTTTTAAATTGCCACAAGCTCCTCAAGTCAGGAAGAATCAGATTTACTTTCTTTCAAAGCAACAGAGGAGACTCAGCCATTGAAGAAGAGGCATGGCCTTGAACCCCTGCAAAGGTCAGTGCTCAAGCTCTCCTCTTAAACTCTGTAATTTCCTCCATTCACATTGATTGCCTTCTTTTCTGTGAACTCTCATTTCATTGGCAGGCACTTCTGTCCTCTTCTATCATCTTAAGTTACCAACAGGACGAATTGTGTGGGAAATAAAGATCTGTAAAAATCACATTAGAAAAATACTGAGAAGGACCAAAGTTATGCATGTCAGAATTAGAACCAAACATTTAAAATATTGCTGATAATAGCTCGCTTAGTTACAGATAGATCAACTAACAAGTTCCTGATGACTTAGAGACTAAAATATTAGAAAATATATGGCTTATATTTATTATATACTTTCTTTTTTTTTTAAATTAGTTTTTATTGATGCATTGTGCATTTCATACATTTTTTCCAATTCAGTTCAGGCTTATTTCCCTTTCCCTCCCCCCCCCCACACCACCCCCATCCCTCTCATGCCTTTTGCCATAACTGTCCTGCATCTTTTCTTCGTTTTTGTTTTCATTTTTAGCTATAAGTGATAATCCATGAGTACAAAAATCCTTCATGCTAAACTATCTTCAGGCTGTTGTGCCAAACACCTACAGCCCCACATCCAGTGGGGGGTGGGGTGACAGGTTGTTTGTTCAATCAAGTTGACCAAATGAGTGTCCCAGACTACATGCTGTAGTTTTCACCATTCACCCCAATCGCAGCCTTACATTCTACCATGCCCCCTATTCCTTCTGCAGTTGTTCCCTAGGCTTAGAAAAGGGGCACAGGTGGATGAGAAGTAAAACAGTCCCACTCTCTCTGGAGCTGTTGACTTTGACTCTGGTCAATTCTGGCTGTTTCTTTCATGGGCTGAAGTTTGTCCAGGAATAACCTTTCGATCCTACTTATGAAGAACAAGCAATTAGATATATAGGTATTTAAGCAGCACTCATAGTTATGGTAGGTTACTTTAGCATAACACATGTTTGGTTATGTTAATCCCTGAATTACAATTTCCCCCCTGTTAAATATGACAGGGGTCTTACTGTGGCTTATAACATCTCCTAACCTGTAGGAGGATTGTACGCTTTGTGGCATCGCCATTGGTTATTCCTTCAAGGAGGGAGCAATAGCCAATTAGGATTGGGATATACAGGCACATGGCGCCTGCTCGCCACAGTATTCCAGGAGGTGAGGTGGCTGAGTGCTGACGGTGGGTCTTGCTTGACTCAGGGAGCCCATATTTGCTTTATTGGTTTAGTGGCCTTTGGTAACACTCTCTGGCATTCCAGAGGCATCTGTATACTTGCATGTTGGTCTCAATACTCCCTCCCATGTTAAGTCAGGTCTTCGGCAGCAGGGTCTTATTACCTCTCCTCCTATAGGTTATCCCAACTTACAGGGCAAGGAGCCCTTACCTTTTGTGGGGCTTGATCCCTCTGGCCAGCATCCCACTGGTAGAACAATCCATTGCTGATGTCAGAGCTCCTGTATTAATATATTTTGCCTGAGTGATAGCCCTAAGATTTAGTATTATATTTGGTTCTGAACAGAGAGTATCATTCCACAGGTCCCATGTCTAGTAGTCAATTAAAGAAGCAGTTTTATCGGTTTTATAGAGATTACCTCTACAAATAGTTTGTCTCCATTTACAGTTGGGGGAGCCGGACCTCATCATTCGTCAATTCTCCTTGCTTCTATGGGGGGGAAGGCAAGAAGAAAGTCTCTCATATTCAGAACCTTTGTGGCACCTAGAAGGTAAGTTTCAATAGGACTCATTATAACTATTTGTTACATGTAGGATCCACAGAGGGGTTCGATGTTTATTGCAATCTGAGGCTTTTCTTCCTTTGAATGTTCCGACGGGTCAGCCTTTCCGTTGCCACTTTTTGGTACATCCTACTCAATGCAAACCTGTCTCTTTTCTTTCTCAGCCGTTAAGTTGGTGACATTTTGTCCTGTTGGAGCAAACAACTCTTTTCCCATAGTTAGTTTAAGATGTGAATTGCAAGGGTTTGATGAAAAGGTTTCATGTCTTTCTGATACCCCCCCTTTTTTTTTAGTGTATGAGTTCCAGAAGACCAGTTTATATATACATGAACTATAGGTGGGTCAAGGCACAGATTTCATCAAATTCACCCATGTTGTTTTGGGTGACTATATATGATAACCTGGGAAGCAATTAAATTTTTAGAAAAGATTATCTTAAAAAAAATCCTAGGGGCTGGAAGAGATAGCCTAGCGGTTAAGAGCACCGCGCTCTTGCAGAGGACCCGGGTTCGATCCCCAGCACCCACATGGCGGCTAAGAACCGTCTGTAACTCCATTCCAGGCGAATCCAGTTCCAGGAATTCCCAAGACCTCCTCTGACTCTCCGCGGCATTGCCACATGGGTGCACCAAACTACATGCAACAAGTACATTCATAACACTATACAAAAACTAAATAAATAACAAAAAATTAAAAAAATAAAAATCCTAACCTACTCTATCTATAGTTTTGAACCTTAGAAAACTTTCAATATGGAGGTAACCATAATGTTTTCCTAGGGTTACTGTGAAGACAGATGAGTGGTATTATCTGGGGGTATCCCCCCAGAGCTCTCAAAACATAGAAAAATATATATAAAAGATATTTATTATCTTTTTCTCAAAACACGAAAGTATATAATAAAATCTCAGTTAGTAGATACTTTCTATGTTTTGAGAGCTCTGTGGGGATGACCCCCAGATATATACCACTCATTCTGTCTTCACAGTAACCCTAGGAAAACATTATGGTTACCTCCATATTGAAAGTTTTCTAAGGTGTCAAAACTATAATAGAGTAGGTTTAGGATTTATTTTTTTTAATTTTTTTTATTTATTTATTTTTGTATGTGTATGAATGTACTGTCTGCATGCAGGTCTGTGCACCCATGTCGTGCAATGCCGCGGAGGTCAGAAGAGGGTCTTGGATTCCCCTGGAACTGGAGTTCTCCTGGAATTGGAGTTACAGATGGTTCTTAGCCGCCATGTGGGTGCTGGGGATCGAACCCGGGTCCTCTGCAAGAGCGTCGGTGCTCTTAACCGCTAGGCTATCTCTCCAGCCCCTAGGATTTATTTTTTAAGATAATTCTTTTCTAAAAAAATTTAATTTATAGTTGGCATTCTTTCCCTCTAGGTCTTTCTGAGTTTTTCATTTTTTCCCCTTAATTCTATGATTTCTGTGGTGTATCTACACAATGGAGTTCTATGTAGCAGTAAAGGAAGATGATATCACAAAATTTGCAGTTAAATGGATGGAACTAGAAGATATTATGTTAAGTGAAGTGTCCCAGAAAAACAAAAGATGAATGGTATCCCTCATCTGTTGATGCTAGTACCAAGTACCTTGTTGTAAGGCAAACTGAGCAACATTAATGTTATATTCCTCATGATCTGAAAACAAATGTGCTCTTATATTGTGAATTCCCTAGACAGGTTCTAGAACTAACCTATCATTTATTTTCAGACTATGGATTTTTGGTACATGATGGTGGGCATATATACATATTTTAGAGTAACATAAAGTTAAAATGGAAAAATGTGAATCAAGAAATATGATATGGAAATAACACACAGTTTGTTTTCAGAAGATACAATTTTAGTATAGGTGCATTGTATCAGGCTGGTGTAACTAAGCCTTTCTGGGTGCTTAATGACCATACTTAATTTTCATACCAATTTGGCCAAGGGACCTAAGGAATAACTTTGTTCCTTGCCCTAAGAGATCAAATAAGTCTCAGGGGACTATGCATGGGGGCATCTCTTGCAGTATCCTGCAAATGTGGGGTCACCAGTCTTCCTGTTCAGGGAGGTCTTGGAGATCCACTAATGGGACTTCAGCCAGCATCCAGTCTATAAAGAGGAAAGTCTGCTCATGCTTCAAAAAGGGAAGCCTGGTCTAGCAAGACCTGATTTTGTCCTTGAGTGGATGGAACTGGTAAATGAAAACCTGAAAGGAGCCAGGGGTCCCCCCCCCAAAATAACTCAAGTGACCCCTGAGGACCAGATCCTCAACTGACCTTGAGAAAACAAAACCTTGGTTAATCTGGGCTGTGTGGCCTTAAGCATCCAAAAGGAAAGTAAAACCAGAAATAAATAATCAGTAAGGCCTGAGAAATTGTACTTCAGAAATAAAACTTGAGATCTTAGTAAATAGACAAAAAGAAAAAAAGAGAGAGAGCACTGTTGTTTCACCTGTCTTCAATTCTTACTGTCAGGTGCATCTCTGTGGCTGCCACTGCTTTTGCCATTCTTCGAAAACATGAGACACAGCTTTTAACCCTCTAGTATGGACTGAAGACTCATGTCTCTCCAAGAATCCTCCAAACATTCAATGCCAGGTGGGGACTACTGAGATATCCAGCTTGTGGACTGAGTGGCTGCTGGTATTTCAGCCTTTTCAGAGTGTGGACTGCCATTGTCGGACTACCCAGGCTGTATCGTGGGGGTCAGTACGGGGGATCAGGACAGGACGCATGCTTGCTGGACCTTAATTGAGTGACCATGGGAGGGGAGGGACCTCAGTGTGAAGCACAGGGGCAGGAGCACGGGGGCAGGAGCACGGGAGGGGGGCAGGAGCACGGGGGCAGGTTTGATAGTTGTTTGGGCTTGCCAGGGAGGAGCTTTCAAACACGTCCTTAAGGAAAACATGACATCTTTTAGAAAAAAAAAGAAGAAAATCCTCCAACTCAGGTGATATGTGTATGCATATTTGTATATATTTATGTGTATATATATATATATATATATATATGCAATACAAGTTGGAAAGAACAACAAAAAAAAGAATGAAGGAAAAAAAAGAGACTGAAATAGTGAAGTTCTCCCCAAAACAATAAGCCTCTGCTTTGAAAAAAAAAAAAAAACTCTGGAAAGACTCGGAAAAAGATGCAAGACATGTATGGCAGAGTGCAGGAACTCAGGTTGGGTGGGGGGCATGGAAAGGGAAGTGACTCTAAATTTGCTTTAGAAATGATGTATGATGAATGTAAATGGTTTAATAACAATATTAAATTAAATAATAATTTATTTTTATTTTATTTGTATGGGTGTCTCCCCTGCATATATGTAGGTGTACCACATGCATGCAATGCCTACAGAGGCCAGAAGAGGGTGTCAGATGATCTGGAACTGGAGTTACAGAGGTGGTGAGCCACCATACAGGTGGTAAGAACGGAACCTGGGTCTTCTGCAAGAGCAGTATCTACTCAACTGCTGAGCTATCTCTCCAGCACTGGTTTAGAATTTAAATAAGGAATTTGCTAGTCCATTTTATTAATGCAATCTATACTCTGCTGAACAGAAGGAACATTCTATAGCTATCATGAGATTTGTGTTTGGGAATGGTACAATAGAGCCATATTAGCTACAAGTTTTATGGTGTTGGTCAAGTCACTTAATCTTCCTGGGCCCAATTTCCTTATCCATAAAATGTGAATGCTGTTATTGTCTATCTCATAATGTAGTTCTTATAATTAAATGACATGATACACAAAATGCACTTAGCATAATGAATGGTACGTAGTAAAGTCTCAAGTTTGTATCCTTGTCATATTGTGACTAGAAGCATTCTGCTTTGGTATTGTCCAATGTGGTAGCCTCCAAGACCAGGTAACTGCCGAAGACTAAAAATGTGAATAATGCAACTGAAGAAATTAATGGTTTATTTCATTAATTTATATTTATAAAATACATATTTTAATTTTGAATAATATATCTTAATTATATTATATTTAGAACCCCTCCACTCTCTGCTTCTACCATAGCCCCCTATCATAGTTTATGCATTCTGTCATATAGATTAAGGCCTACTAAGTCAAGTTGTGTCCCTAGATGTCCCTTGGTGTGAGTCCATTCATTGGAGCCTGGTCAGCTTATCTATTGTCACTTCTTTAAAGAAGACCAACTCTTCCTTCACACATCAGTGATCAGCTACCCATAGTGCCTCAGCTAAGCTTGGGGCTTCTTCCCCACCTCTCTGATGGGTTTTTGTCTTGTTTGAGTTTGCATAGATCTTGTGCATGCTCTCACAATTGCTATAAGTTGATATGAGCAAGTTCCCAGCTGCCTGGAAAACTGTTACGTTGTGGTCATCCACCACTCTAAGATCTTACAGTCTTTCTACCCATTTTTCTTCAATGGTCCCTGGGCCTTGGGTAGGTGAGGTTTAATATAGGAGTCCTGTCTAGGGACATCCATTCTGCAGCATCTTATTTTCTATAGTTTGGCCAATTGTGGCTTTCTGTGTTAACCGCCGTCTGTTGCACAAGGAAGCTTCACTGGTGAGAGTTGAGAGATGCATTAATATTCTCTCTGCCTCGTGTTCCATTATGTTCTGTGAGCTTTAGGTGTAGAGGTTCCATCGTAGACTTGTCACTTAGGATGACATCTCACAGACACTTATTCTCCACATGTGATCAGTTATGGAACTCTAATAGTTTTCATCTGTGGAAAAGGAAGCTTCTTTGATGAATGGTAATGGGGCTACTTGTCTGTAAATATAAGGATCCGTATTTAGCACACGGTAAGAAATTACATTTGTCTAGGGATGTAACAGCCTTAATGTTTTCTCTAAGATCTTTGACCTTTCCAGCCATGTGACTTGGCTATCTTTACAGTACCACACATGAGTTCTCTCCAACTGAATGGGCTTTAAAGACCAATTAGGTAGCTGTTGATTACCCCCAAGATAAAACTGACACTACTGTACCAATAGAGTGTGTGTGCCAGTCAGTCCTTGTTGTGGCTATTAGGCCTTAAAGTTGGGGTTGGACCATCTATTGATTTTCTATCTTAGAAACTTGCATACTATCCTCCTAACTATGAGAGCTAGTTTTCTGGGAGGATACTTCCAGGTAAGTTCCAGGTCCATTGCTCCAAGTCCTGTCTTTATTATTTTCTATCTTCAGTGGAACGAGGGGTAAAGAGAATACTAATGCATTTCTCAACTCTCATCAATGAAGCTCCTTTATGCAACAGAGGGCAATGAACACAAAAGACCACAAACAGCCAAAGTGCAGAGAGTAAGAGTCTGCAGAGTGTAGGTCCTTGGCCAGGGCTCCTATATTAAACTCCACCTACCCAGACCTTAGGGACAACAATTACAGAAGAAGGTACAGAAAGGTCATAAGAACCAGGGAGGAGGTGCATAGCCATATGGAAACAGTCTTACAGGCTCCTGGGACATTGTTCATATGAACCTATAACAATTGTGACAGCATGCACAAAAAGCAAACAAAAAACCAGCATAGAATTGGGGAAATGGGCACCAGGCCCCAACCTTAGCTAAAGAACTATTGGCAGCTGATTACTGTTAAGTGAGGGAGAATTGATCTTCTTTAAGGGAGTGGCTCTAGATAGGCTGGCCAGACTCCAGTGGGTGAATTTGCTTGATCGAGAGACTTCTGGGTACACTAACTTGACTCAGCAGCCCTTAATGTAAATGACAAAAATGCATAAAATCTGGTGGTGGGGGTGGTTATGGGAAGACATAAGGATTATTAAGATGTTTTGTATGAAATACAGAACAATTCTATAAAAATATACAAAAATAAGCTTCTTTGAGGAGAGATGAGTATAATTGTCTATAAATACAAAGATATATATTTAGCACAAAATAAGACATCACATTTGTCTAGGGATTTGGTAGGCATACGTTTTTCTGTAGGTTCTATGATCTCTCCAGCCATGTGTATTTGACTTTGTTTATAGTACCATACATATGTTACTTCCTGTTGAGTAGGCCTTTAGCCCAATTAGACAGCTGTGGGTTACCCCAAGTTAAAAGTGCCAGTACTGAACCAGTGGAGAGTTTGCTGTGTTGGCCATTGTTGTGGTTATTAGGATTTACAGCTGGATTGGACCACTGACTTATTTTCTCCCTTAACAGCTTGCATAGTGTCCTCCAACACTATGAGAGCTATTCTTCGTGGAGGAGGCTTCCAAGTCAGTTCCAGTTCCATTGCTCTGAGTCCTGTGTTCGAAATATATCCTTTTTTCAGCAAGAGAGACTTACCTTCAAGATGTAAGAAGCAATCAAGGGCTGTGACATTAGCCTGTGTTATTTTGGGGGTCTCTTGGACTACCCTGACCGACAACTCAAAGGGAGGTTTCTCCTGTCTGGTACTGTGCTTCTTGTTATATAGCCTTCAGATATACACATGCACTCATATATGTATATTGTATATATACTTCTAGTAGGCTTTTAAACCAATACATTTCCTTTTTGGGTTTCTATACCATCTAAGCATTATCTATTTCTTCTTTCTCTCCCCCTGCCTCCTTCCTCCCCAGTTAAAACACCCCCATTTTCCTCATGATAATACCTGTCTCCTAGTATCTCCCATGTCTCAAGCTCCTCCTTCCCATTTACCCCCATGGTTACTTGTGTAACCGTCACCCCTCCCTTCCCAGTTAAATACCCCAGTTTTCCCCTGGATAACCCATGTCTCCTACTCTACCCCTCTACTGGCTCCTTCTTCCCTTTTACCTTCATGGTTCCTTTCCATTTTCCTAGCTCCGGAGGGTCCATCATGATCTATACCTATGAGGATTTGGAGCTAAGAGCCCCAAATGAGAGAGAACACTCATCACTCGTTGTTCTGAGTCTCTGCTCGTGTGCACTCACTATAACGGATTCTAATTCCATTCATTTACCTGTAAATTAAAAGATTTTGTTTCTCTTTCGTGCTGAATAGAACTCCATTGTGTAAATGGGCCACATTTTCATTATCTGTTTTTCGGGTGAGAGGCTTTAAGGGTATTTTAAATTTCTTAGCTATTTTGAAAAGAGCAGCAGCAAACATGGCTGCCCAAGGATCTCTGCAGTAGGATGAATCCTTTGGGTACATGCCTAGGAGTGGATCAAATGGTAGATTTATTTTTAGTTTTTTAAGAGTTCTCCACAATGCTGGCACCAGTTGGCAATCCCACCAGTGGTGAATAAGCATTCCCCTTTCCCCAGATCCTCACTAGCATTTAGTGTCATTTGTTCTCTTGATCATTCTGACTGGGGTTTGGGTCATTTATTTTCTTGATTCCTTTTTGAGTTCTTTATATATTCTGGATATTAATTCACCGTCACAAGTGTATCTGGTAAAGATTTTTCAACTTAAATATTGAATGGATTGGACATATTCAGGGTGGTGTAACTCTAAAGTACAGTTTAAGTAACTGCATGTGCCTAACGGCTATGGAATTGAAAGGCAAAGAATAGCATGTGCCAGATATGGTGCAGACAGAAGAGCAGGACCCAATTAGCAGGCCGAGTGCAGCTACCAACAGTCCTATGGGAACTTGAAGAGCTAGGAACTGATTTTGCCAGGGGTGGTGGGGCTGGAAGTTCAGGGAAAGCATTTTGGAGTTCATGACGATTGAACTAAATCTTTTTTTAAAACATTTTTAAATTTTATTTATTTATTTATTTATTTATTTATTTATTATTTTTGATGTGTATGAGTGTACTGTCTGCATATAGGTTGGTGCATCCGAGTCATGCAGTGCTGCGGAGGTCAGAAGAGGGCATCAGATTCCCCTGGAACTGGAGGTAAAGATGGTTCTTAGCCACCATGTGGGTGCTGAGAATCAAACCTGGGTCCTCTGCAAGAGCAGTCGGTACTCTTAGCCGATGAGCCATCTCTCCAGCCTGGAGCTAAATCTTAAAGGATGAGTGGAGATTCAATTTTATCCATTATTCACACATGGCAAATGCCTTCTATGGGCTAGTCGCCAAGTTTAAGAGAGCATGTTATTAGTTGTCAAATGAGTGGAGGAGGAAGAGTGCAGAGAAGACCCCAGTATTGGTTGGGCTTCTTGGGAAAAGTGGAAAAGGTAAAACTGAATAGAATGTCAGTCACTCATGGGAGTTAGATGCTTCTGAAAGCTGAGGGAAAGAACTTTGAATATCATGAGGGAAAGGGTAATTGTGACTAGGCAGAGAGGCTTTTTGGAAGTGGAGAAAGTGATTTTAGTGAGCTATAGTAAACCCTTGTGTGGGGATAGTAAGTTGGCGGGAGGTGTGAGGCAGGTTTGGGGTGGCAGTGGCTGGAGTGTACCTTTATACTTCTGGAGACTTGGGGATTACATGCAATTGGATAAAATAGTCTTATACAAGTGCTCAAGTTCACTAACAAACAGAAGCTAAGGATGGTAAGAACCACACAACTAGGCACCAACAAGTGTGTGATGTATTTGCTGGTGTTCCGGCTGCCAGCATTTGTCCCCTTCCTATCACCTCTTTTACTCTCCAATTTCCCTGTGAGCTGTGAAGGAGGGCCAGCTTTTTTTCGACATTTGTTGGTGGAGGTTCTCTCCAGTTCCTAGTGCCCACTGTGTGTGAGGGGTGAGAATCTGATACCAAATAGATTTATGTGTCAGGTGCCACAGAGCTCCATTGGAGAGTCTCAGTTGTAGACTGGCAAAAGTAACAGAACAGAAAAGGCCTAGACCTGCCGACTGAAGCTTCTTCTGCTTGTTCTGAATCTGAACCTCCAGGTTCCAGAACATTCTATGTCATGATTCCACTAAATCTCCTTTTGCTTCAGGTCATTAGAATAACTTTCTGTTGTAAGCAAAAAAAACAGTTCATCATCTAGATGATGAACTGAAAATAAACCTCGCATTGGAATTGCTAGGCGTTGGTTCCAAGGTCCCTAGCCAGTCATGTTAAAGGAGTTCCTTACTCATTAAGCATCATTTATGGGCTTTACTTAAGAGTTATGACCTCCACTCCACACTAGTGATTTTTTTTGTTTTTTGTTTTTGTTTTTGTTTTTGTTTGAGACAAGGTCTCCCTGTAGTTCCAGCTGTCCTGGAACTCACTATGTAGACCAGGCTGGCCTGAACTCAGAGATCTAAGTCAACTTTCATGCCAGTATTCAACTACACTATGGGTTTAAGGTTGTGGGATTATTTCAGTGAAAACCGATGGAACAGGAAGGAAAGACTGAGTGCGAGATTGATTTTACAGGCATAAGACTTGGTTACTGCTGTGCACCAATTTGCTGGGAGATAAAGCCTTTCATCTTGGAGGGAAGCTGGGTAAACAACAGGATCAGCTAAAGAGAGGTAAACAGAAGAACTGGGGGAAGTAAACAAGGGGGATGGGCTACACCTCTAAATCAAAACGACAATGTTTCAAGAGGAAGTAAAACTCAGTAGCTTCAGGAAGTCCCTGAAATTGACCAGATTCACTAGACCCTCCTTCCCCAAGCTGGAAGAAGCCCTAAGGACTGCTGAGCAGCACAGACAGAGCAAGCTAGAGGGAAGAGACTCCGACCAACTGAGCTAGCTGGAACGGACACTATCCATCCTATTAAACTGCCTGCAAGGTTGTACAGTGCACGGTAGATTTCCCGCTTCTATGTGCTGTCACCCATGTTGGGTGGGCTTCGGTGATGCAGTTGTCTTTGAGGCATTTCTGCTCCTGGAATAACCTTTCACCCATATTCCTGTAAATAACCAGAATAAAACTCATTGGCTCCACAAGTTGGACTTTGGTGGTTCACTTACTATGGTCTGTCAGTAATTCCATATCTGGGTTGATTAGATATTTATTCATATCTCCCCATGTCTTACAACAGTTACCAATCTCACAGAAAAATAAGTAAAAGTTAGCTCTGGGCTGTCGACCTGGAAGGAAGGGAGATTTATTTTCAAGTCATCCAAAAGCCACTCTGGCCATTCTGTCATTGTCTTCTTTTGACCAAGGGCTCAGTGTTTTAAAATACCTACTCTTTCTCTGTTCTTCATTATTCATTCCCCTGTGCACAAGCTTAGTCCGTAACCATCTGGACCCATCAGTGGCTTATTAGTCAGCAGATTTACAACCCAGTGCTAATGGGGTTGTTGCTAAAATCTCAACTTCAGAGCTGAAGAAAAGAGCATCACATAACAGTTCTCCTGGCAGATCTCTGAGAAGGCAGCAGTAAGTGAGGATCCACTCCAAATGGCTCCACCCACTGCCTTTTGGTTTCTCACACACCTTGGGCCTTGGCTCAGCTGGTCTCCCTTGCAAGAACTTCTTGTAAGAAGACTCTCTGGCAGCCTTCTCCATGTCCGTGGGCTGAAAGTACTCCAAAATAGCTTATGAATGTGGCTGAACACAAAATAATAAGCTTGTGTAAAACATGAGAACTTTTTGCGGGTTCTTGAGTGTAAAATTTGTAGGTGGAAGTGTCATATTACAGTGGCCAAAGTCTAGACATGTCCACATCCATGCTCAAGATACATGCTCAAGCCGTTCATGGAAGTGGATGGAGCCAGGCTGTACTGTAAGGACCAGCAACGCGAAGATGGAAAGACTTCCCACTCATGGAACTCCTGGTTGTCTCCTAGCCCTTGCCTCCTTACTCATTTCTCTTGTTCATTCCTGTGACTCAATTCCTCAAGCTTTTTCTATGCTTTTTTGTGACATTTCTATGCCACTTTGGATACTGTTCAAATGTATTCATAGAGAATCAATTCTGCTTTCCCCCTTTTAGAAGAAAGCCTTTTGGAAGAAAGACTTTATTGAGTCATAGCTAAGTGTACAGACCACTGGCTATATAAAATATAAAATAGGTTCAAATTCTTTCAGACATCACCCTGTGACTCATTAGAAAGGAGACTAGGTTTGGTTTGCCCCCCCCCCCCCAAGTCTCATGTTCTAGAAGCTTTGCCAATGACCAAGTGTTGAAGTGGTAGGTTTAAGGGGTAGGGCCTAAGAAAAAATAATTAGTTCCAGGGTTCAACCATCATGAATGAATTAATGATGTGCTGAAAGAGTAAGTTGTTGTGCATGGAAACCACCCACCCCTCAGCCCTACCCATACATCCCATCCCTTTCCATGTCTCTGCAGCCGAGGCTTGTGCTCTTGACACTCTAGCCAGCAAAATCTTGAATCAAATAAATCTCTTTTCTTTATGTTACTATACTTTAAGAATTTTGTGATAATACTACTAAGTTGCCTATAGACACTGGGTCAAGTTATTTACCCTCTATTCCTCTGAAAACTGAAAGCTAGGTAAGAACAGCAACCCGTATTTGGAGTGTAAACACTGTTACACTGCAAACGTAACACAGCATCAGTCTAAGTGGTTCCTACATATTGTTTTTGAGCCTGTCTCAATATGTAGCCCATGCTAGCCTTGAACTCAGGTCTCCTGCCTGAGTCTCCCATGTGCTAGAATTACAAGTGTCTGCTACTGTGTGAGATGCTAGCTCTTTTGAGAATATGGTTTATGGTTCCAGGGTGATGGGGGACAGCTGATCCCTCCCCTCCTCTATTCTCCTTTCCCCTGTGTTTCCCTATTTTTCCTCCCTCCCCCCATTTCTTCCTCTTCTCCTATTCCATTTCCATCAGAGAAAAGGCAAATATTAGAAATTATACATAAGTGGGAAAACATTGAGCAAGGCAACTCAGTGAGTTAAATACAGACAGTGCCCTGTTCTTGGGGCAGACCTCACTCTTCTGCGTCTTGTTTGCATAAATGTCTTTTGCAGCCACTCCCCACCAGCGCAAACCACTGTAGGACTACAAATCAGTAACAGAGAGTGGAGCAGAAGTGGCAATTTCTTCACCAGAATCTCATTTATTCTGTGTCAAGGTTTGCTAGGTTCCCCTAAGAAGAAAAGAGTCAGTAACATGTTTTCCAGTTTCTGTGGTGTAACTATTCCAACAGTGGTTAATTTCCAGCTTCCAACATACTGTCATAAAATTAAGTGGAAAAGATTCACACAGTTGTTTCTCAAGGGCCACAGGTGGGGACGGTGAGATGTCTCTGTGGGTAAAGGGGCTTGCTGCCTGCCCATCCTGACAGCCTGAGTTCCAGCTCCAGGACCCACATGATGGAAGAGGAGAGCCACCTCCTACATGTTACCCTATGATTGCCACATGGGCACTGAGGCAAGTGTACACACACACACACACACACACACACACACACACACACAAAGAGAGAGAGAGAGAGAGAGATAAAATATAATAAAAATTTTAAAGAGTGATATGTGTCATTCCCTGCACACCACTGTGCTCAGAATGTGACTAACTCACAGTGGCATTTTCTGTAACTTCTATGAAGAAATAAATAGGATGGCATTTTAGGAAATTTGGAATATAATTCTTTTTCTTTTCTAATTGAATTTTGTGATTTTTTTTCATACAATATAATTGGCTGGTATTTAAATCCCCTCCCCATCCAATCTCCCCTTATTGCCCCATCTGATTTAATGTATTCTATAATTATATATATATGCATATATATATATATATATATATATATATATATATATATAGTGTCTAATTTGTGTCTCCAAATGTCCTTCAGTGTGACTCCATCCGCTGGAGCCTGGTTAAACTGCCAAGAGTCCCATGCTTGAAAGAGTCTGTCTCTGTCCCTTTCCACAGCTTTGTGTTGACAAAATTTCCTTATGTGGGGTTGCATCTTCTTACCCACTTCCTCATGTCTATACTGAGGTTACCATCTGTTGCATAAGGAAACTTATGAGAAATGCATTAGTCTATGGATATAACAACTCATTAAGAGTCAGTTTAAGGGGCTGGAGAGATGGCTCAGTGGTCAAGAACACTGGCTGCTCTTACAGAGGACCCAAGTTCAAATACTTGCATCTGCATGGTGGCTAACAGTCCAAAACTCTAGTTCCAGGGATCTGATGCCCTCTTCTGGCCTCTGAGGGCATGACATAATAGGAGTTCACTCACATGCATGCAGGCAATACACTCATACACATTAAAAGTAATAAATAAAATATTTAGTCTGTTTAATATTATAACTATTTAGCAGAAAAGTAGTATTAGGGCCTCTCCTATGTCTTGTGACCTGTCTAGCCTCAGGTTACTAAGTATGATATCAGGGTCAGGTATGTGCCCCATCCTAGGAAGCAGAACATAAATCCAATTTAAAGAGTTATTGGTTACCCCCATAATACTCGTGCCACTATTGCACCAGTGGGCACACCTTGCTAGGCCAGTTGTTACTGTAGTTCACAGGACTCACAGTTGGGTAACGGTGATTATTAGTTTTCCCTTCTGGTACTTTGCATAGCACTTTCTAGCACTATGAATGGTAGTCAGTGGAGATGAGACTCTGACATCAGCACCAGCTTGTTTTCTCCTTGCTCATTCTACTGCTCATGTATGTAGTACCATCAGCAATACAGTCTTACCATCCAGTTCTGGTGGTAACTAAGAGCAGGGGCAGTGGTCAATATTGTTTGAGGGTCTGTGGGACCCCTTGTCAACAGCTTCTAGATGGGGGGTCCATTCTTGGCATTAAGGTTTTGTTTTCTTTCATTAGCCTGTGATTGGGTATGGAATATAATATAATTTTAATTTGTTATATTTTATTAGTATGTGGGGTAGTGTGTGTGTGTGTGTGTGTGTGTGTGTGTGTGTGCATGCATGGAGACCAGAGGTCAACTATGGGAGTCTTCCTCTGTTGCTCTCCATCTTGTGTTTTTGAGAGAGGATTTCTCACTGAATCTGGAACTTGCTGATAGACAAGACTGGCTGCCTAGACAAGCCTCTGGGATGGTCCTGTCCTTATACCCCAGCACTGAGTTTACAGGTATGCCTCACCATGCCTGGCATTTTATGTGACTATGCAGCAAGCATTTTTTCCTCTGAGCCATCTCCTTGGCTCCTGGAATATAAACATTTTTTTTTGGTCTTTTTGAGACAGGGTCTCCCTATAGCTCCAGCTGTCCGGGAACTCACTCTGTAGGACAGGCTGGCCTTGAACTCACAAAGATCCGCCTGCCTCTGCCTCCCAAGTGCTAGGATTGAAGGCGTGTGCCACCACACCTGGCTTGGAATATAACCTTTTTTAAGGGGTAAAGTCACCCTCATGGCTCTAACTACCATGGCACAAATTATATTATATTGCAAGAGCCTAGCTTCCCAACCTTAAAAATCAGAGCAGATGCGTACCATGTCTATATTTGTGTCATGCTGGGCAAGATTTCCAAACCACACCTGACACAGGAGCTCAGAGTGATACAAACAAAAGAGGGAGATGGAAGATAAGCCTGGAGATCACAGACTCATAAGATAAAGGATTGTTTGAGAAGCAGAGAGAAATAAGCAAGACAACTGGGCAAGTCAGGGAATAAGCTTCGTGCCTGAGTACTGTGCTGTCTCTGTAGAGGAGGATTTGGATGGAGATGTTATTTATTGAAATTGGTGAGAAAGCAGAGATGGTTGAGCTATGTTTTATATCTTTGTATCTCTATTAATTAAATTTTGGCCTCAAGTGACAACAAATTCAAATAAAATAGACTTAAGGGGGAAAGAAAGGGTAGATGAATTGGCTCATGTAATTAGAAAATCCATAGTTACACTTAGTGCTCAAATCTTTGTCTCTAATACTATTTTGCAGCTAAGGAATCCAGACCTCCTTAGAGAAACTGCTCATTCTAGAACTGGGGCAGAGAATATGTGGTAAGCCTAAAGTGTCTGATAGTATCAGAAAGTGAAGAAGTTTTCGAAACAAAATGGACAAGCATGTGCATGCACACACATGCACATTCATACACATGAGCACACATACAAGGTCCAGGTATATCAAAGGGACCACAGGGAACAAATTCACAAGGATCAAACTGGAACAACGTGAACCAAAAAATAAATATAGTATTGAATTATGAACAAAAGTATAAAAATCAGTCTGCCCTGATATAATGAGGAAGAACAGACAAATTTCTCATGCAGAAGGATTCCAGATAATTTATAGTCTGTCCTCAAGGACATGCAACATAATTGCATTAAGTGTAGGCTGCATGATTTCTCTCTGAAGAGTGCAGTGTGGATGGGGGTGAGGGGAGTATTGCTTGATTACAGAGAAATGTACACAGACTCCCCCAGCCAGGGGATCAAACTTAGAATTCATAGTTACTAATGAGTACCCTTAATAATCTGGTGAAAGGGGCCCTTTCTGTGTGAACCTTCTCCCTAAACTGGATTCCTGTCTAATCACCAGAAAACATCAGAAACCTCAGTTGGGGAGCATTGTATAGAATATCAGACCACTGCTCCCCCAAACTTCGAAGGTCATCAAAACAAGGGAAACTGAGGACATGCCACAGTCTACAACAGGCTAAGAAGATATGATGACAGATAAAATGTAGCATTGGGCTGAGATTCCAGGACGCATATGCATATTAGAGGGAAGGAGGAAAATCTGAATGAAATATGAAGTTCAGTTAATAATAATGCATCCACACTGCCTTATTACTTTAAGTCCTGCACCACTTAAGACTGTTGGAAATATAAGAAATTGGGTGTCACTCAGACCTCAGGGACCATTGTGAAAGAGGGAACAGAAAGATTGTAAGAGCCAGGGGTGGTGCATGACCACAAGGGACCAGTGTCTTCCAGGCTCCTGGGAACTTGCTCATATGAACTTACAGCAGTGATAACAGCATGCTCAACACTCATGCAACCTCAATTAGATAAAAATCAGCATAGAACTGGAGAAACAGGCAGCAAGTCCCAAACGTAGCTGAAGAACTTTTTGCAATCAATTACTTCTGGGTGAGGGAGAGGTGGTCTTCTTTAAGGGAATGATGCTAGATAGGCTGAACAGGCTCCAGTGGATGAACTTACACCAAAAAGAGACATCTAGGTACACAAATTTGACGTAATAAGCCTTAACATGTAAGACAGAATGTGTGAAATCCTGTGGGTAGGCTATGGGAGGGTTGCAGATAGGGGAGGTCTAAATACGATTAAAATGTATGAAAGCCACAAAAACTCAATAAAATTATACATTGAAAAATAACTAAATTAAAAAATTAAAGAGAAAAAATTGTGTGTGAGGTTTATGAACATTCTCTGTACCTTCACAATTTGTCTATAAATCTGAAACCATCTAGAATGAAGCTTGTTGAATTTTGAGGTCCATGGCTCAATAGCTTTAAGGTGTGCTTGAATCAAGAATCCTTTGTATTAGCTACCAGAATCCCTCTCTCTGTCTCTACTCTGTCAATTTTGCATCCAGACAGATATCCTTCCCTTATTGGGACCGTAGGATCCAAGATATTCTCTTAATGGAAGAGATGAGATAGTAGTTCCTAATCAGTTTATTTATTTATTTTTGTTTAATTTTATTTATTTCTGTATGTGTATGAATGTACTGTCTGCATGCAAGTCTGTGCACCCGTGTCGTGCAATGCCGCGGAGGTCAGAAGAGGGTCTCGGATTCCCCTGGAACTGGAGTTCTCCTGGAATTGGAGTTTCAGACAGCTCTCGGCCGCCATGTGGGTGCTGGGGATCGAACCCGGGTCCTCTGTGAGAGCGTCGGCTCTCCTAACCGCTAGGCCATCTCTCCAGCCCCCCTAATCAGTTTAAAGAAGACTCAGCATTAGATAATGTGCCCAGTCTGGCCCCAACCAGTGGACCAGGGGGATGTGAAACTTTGATTGGCCACCTCTCATTTACAGGCAAGAGAACTGTGCACTTCACTGTAACCCTGCAAATGAGAGTCATCAATAAGAAGCATGGGAGAAATTCCCATGAGAGAAAATATTTGAAGTAAACTGGAAAGTGATCTCAGACAACTGAGAACCATGGTATGGTTCTAAAACTTTGACAAAAAGAAATGGATTCTATTCAGGAAAAAACAATGGCTATCCTCTACAACACACACACTTGAATCTATTCATATAGTTATGGTGTGTGACTGGGGTTATTTGTTAGTTCTAAGGACAATTGTAACTATCCCAGGAAAACATGTAAAAAGACTTTATTTTTTTTTTATTAATGCTTTGTGTATTTCATAGATCATTTTCCAGTTACAGGCATATTTCCCTTTCCCTTCCCCACCCTCCCCACCCCACCCCATCCCAGATCATGCATTCTGCCATAACTTTCCTGTATCTTTCTCTGTTTTTTTTCTTCATTTTTTAACAGTAAGTGATAATTTATGAGTACAAGCATCCTTCATGTAAAACCAATTTGCAAGCAGTTGTGCCCAAACCCACATAGCCCATGGGTCCCACCATCCAGCCGGGGGGCGGGGGGTGGTTTGTATGTTCAATCAAGTTGATCCAATGAGTCAAAGAGTGTCCAGACTATATTGTTGTAGTTTCACCATTCACCCCAATCACAGCCCTTACATTCTACCATGCTCCCTCTTCCGCAGATTGTTCCCTAGGCTTAGAAAAGGGGCACAGGTGGATGAGAAGCAAAACAGTCTACTTTCTCTGGAGCTGTTGTCTTGGACTCTGGTAAATTCTGGCTGTTTCCTTTCATGGGCTGACAGTTTGTCCAGGAACAACCTTTCAATCCTACTAATGAACAGCAAGCAATTAGATATATAGGTATTTAAACAGTACTAATTGTTATGGTAGGTTTCTTTGGTATAGACAGAGATGTTTGATGGTATGTTAATCCATGAATTACATTTTTTTTGTTAAATATGAACGGGTCTTACTGTGGCTTATAACATCTCCTAACCACTAAGAATGTAAGCTTGTGGCATCAGCCGTGGGTTATTCCTCACAGGAGAGAGCAATAGCCAAAATTAGATTTGGGATATACAGGCAATGGCTGCCACTAGCTGCACAGTATTTCCAGGCAGGTGAAGGTGTAAGCGCTTCTGACAGAGGAGTCTGCTTGACTCAAGGAGACCTATATTTGCTTTATCGGTTTAGTGGCCTTTGAAAACACTCTCTGGTGTTCCAGAGACCGTCTGTACACTTGCAAGTGTGGTCTCAATACATCTTTCCCATGTTTACATCAGGTTTTCAACAGCAGGGCCTTATTGCCTCTCTTCTTGCAGGTATCCCAGTTTAGAGGCAAGGAGCCTTTACCTTTTGTGGGGGCTTGAATCCCCCGGCCAACATCTCCTTGGTAGAATAATCCATTGCTGATGTCAGAGCTCCTGTATTAATATATTTTGCTTAAGTGCATAGCTTAAGGAGACTTTAGTATTATATTTGGTTCTGAATAGAGAATAATCCTTTTCACAGTTCCTATGTCTACCAGTCAATTAAAGAAGGCAGTTTTACTGGTTTTATTAGAGATTACCTCTATAACAGATGGCTCCAATTTACAGTTGGAAAACGACCTTATCATCATCATATTTCTCCTTGTTCTATGGGGGGAGGTAAGAAAGTCTCTTATATTAAAACCTTTGGGGCACCTAGAAGGTAAGTTTCATTAGGAGTCATTGTAAATAGTTTTTACAATTAGGATCCACAGAGGGGTTTGATGTTTGTAGCAATCTGAGGCTTTTCTTCCTTTCAATGTTCCGATGGGCCAACCTTTCTGCTGGCACTTTCTGGTATATCCTACTCAATGCAGAGCTGTAGTTTTTCTTTCTCAGCCATTAAGTTGGTGACATTTTGACCTGTTGGAACATACAAATCTTTTTCCATAGTTAGTTTTAAGATTTGAATTGCAAGGTTTTTGACAAAAAGTTTTCATATCTATCTGTATCCCCCTTTTTTATTTTAGGTTTTTGGTTTTTTTTGACTCATGAGTCTCAAAAATGCAGTTGTATTATACATACCTCTAGAGTGGAATCAAGGCACAGATTTCATCGAATTCACCCAAGCTGTTTTGGGTGACTGTATGTGATTAACTTGGGAAGCAAACTTAATTTTCAAGTTAAATCATCCTATAGGTGAAAGAGAATGCTACAAGGTGATATTATACAACAGAAAAATTATAGAGAACATTTGTATGTGCCAATCCCAAAGTTATTGTTATATAGATTTTGAGTAAAACAAATGTGGACAACAGCAATTTATATCTCCAATTAACTCAGATGCATTACTGTTTTTATGAGAGCCTTTAAACCAATGTTGTTTAATATACACATATTTACTTTTACGAAGTCCTAAAACACCATGTAACCTATAGACAGAGTCTGGGCAAAACTGGATACAGCTATGTTTATTGCAGCTCTGTTCACAATAGCGAAAAGCTGGAACCAACCCAAATGCCCCTCAACTGATGAGTGGATAGAAAAAATGTGGTACATGTACACAATGGAATTCTATGCAGCGGTAAAGAAAGACAACATCATGAACTTTGCAGGTAAAATGGATGGAGCTAGAAGACATTATGTTAAGTGAAGTAACACAGTCCCAGAAAAACAAACGACAAATGGTATCCTTCATAAGTGGATGCTAGTGCCAATTACCCAGTTATAAATATTTCTTGTGGAGAGGGATGCATATTAAAAGAACAACAACAGAAAGACTGCAACAGAAAACTGACTGAAATGGTGAATCGGGAAGGATGGGAGGGGCGGGAGAGGGACACGGGTGTATATTCGATTAATGCGTATTTAATTGACATGAGTAATAAGACTTTAGAGAGATCAGAATTCAATAAGACTAGAACCAGATGTCCATTCAGAACTGGGGGATTTCTGGGGCCCTGGGTAATGAGGACCACAAGTGTACTGCTCACTGTTGCTGGGTCCCAGATACTTTTCTGTGCCTGCCTCCATGCTCTGGGCTTCCATGAACTGTCCATTTCCTATCCAGGAGGGGAGACAGCCTCTTAGCTAATAGGCAGATCATTTTCACCTGGCCACTGTGTTTGGTCTCTGGCCAGCAGATGGGCCTACCTCGGGTCATGTCACTTCTACTCCAACCAGTTACCCATAGGACTAAGTGTTCTTTACGTGAGCTGAGGTTGTGGCCAAAGTAGCTTCAGCACAAGCAGAAGGTGGAGGCACGACAGACACCATAACCACTGTGTCAAACTAGCTCCGGGGACAAAGATGGAAGTAGAATGGTTTCTGTCAATGTAGTCCAGAAGCACACTTTTCAAGTCCTCATTATTAGTCATTATCAAACATTTCTTCAAGAACTTTGGCATCAGAAAATACAATATAGCATGCATATGAAGTGATATAGGAATTGCTTTAGGCAAAACTTGCTGTATTCTGCATAATGAATATTGCAACAAAATACATATTCATTTCCAAATCATATTGCAATTTAATTTATCCTCTTCCCTGTTCTAATATTTTGAGGGTGGACATGACGGGGGGCATTCCCCATTATACAGCACACTTTTCTCTCTGGGGGGAAGTTTCTCAGCATGTATGTTGCATGGAGCTCCTTTATTTCCAGGGCTTTCTCATCAGGGCTCTGGGGGTGGTGGTGAGAGCCCCTTATTTGAAACACAAGCAAGGAGGCACTGCTGTGCTCACAGCGCAGCAGGAAATTAGTCTGTTTGTCTGCTTTTGAAGTTTGCCTAACTTCTCTCTAAACATGTCATGCTGAATAGATCTGTATTAGTTACTTTTGTAAACAACTTCCTGACAGAAACAGCATAAGGGAAGGAATTACTTATTTCAGCTCATGGGTTCAGGAGGTTCTCTCCAGAATCACTCGGTTTCCTGTTTCTGGGCCAGTTGTGAGGAAGAAATTCATGGCAGCAGGGACAGGGAACAAAAGCTGTTCACTACATGGTAGAACAGGTAGAAGGCGAGAGAGAGAGAGAGAGAGAGAGAGAGAGAGAGAGAGAGAGAGAGGAGAGAGAGAGAGAAAATGAAATACTAGGTTGCCCCCCCCCAATTTCCCAGGTGATTCTAAATCCAAGTTAACAACGAAGATTAACTGTTGCAACATCATTTCAACCTTTCCACCAAGCCAAAGGGACAGGAAAAGGAAAGTCAAGGTTTTGTTTTCCATTCTTCCCTGAAAGAGTATTTAAGTGATTTTCTGGTATGTATGTATTGAATGGGATACTTCCTGGGTCACTTCTGGGGGCAGTGGGAAACTCTGAATCTTTATCTGTGGAGCAGGAAATAGTTAAAATGGCAGTGGCCTCCATTGGTGACCCTGCTATCTTTATGGGCATGACGTCAGAGGACTCAAGCCAACCTTGAATATTCCCAGGTATTATAGGGAAGAGTGGTTCAAGAATGTCTTCCCAGTTCTCAGAGAGTCTCATCTAATTGGCTGGAGGATCTGTTCCATTTTCCTTCTCAGATTTAGAGGAATTCTGCTGAGCACGCTACATGTTTGCTCAATTGTCTTTCTTCTGAGATTCACTGCAAAGTCTGCTGCATAGTAAGGTACTCTGGATATTAATTTAAGGAGTAAACAAACAAGGATGTGTGGCTCGTATGCTTATTTAGACAGAGGAGCAGAGCTTCTTCACACCTTCCTCTAAAATTCAGATCGTGTCTTCTTTCGTTAACTCTCTTCACATTATTACTGACACCTAAACTCATTTGGGATTAAAAGAGAATAGAGCCAAATCACACTCACAATGTTCTGGCATATTTATAACTACTTCGACATCCAGAATTTGAAAGAGGAAGGGTGGAGGGGTGGGTGTTGAGCACAAAGATTCAAAAAGAACATTTGAAAATAAGAAATAGAACCACACGTCATCTTAATTAACCATCAGTGGAGTGAAAATCCTGCAGTCCTGTCATGTTTCCACCATGCAAGAGCAAACTGTGACATTCGTTTAATTGCATAAATTTATGAGATGAAAGGAACAACTTATATCCTCATTGAGACAATATCCCTATTCGGGTTGCTTTGTGATGTCTTTATTTAGTCTGTATTAAAGCATTAGAGAGATTTGTTTTCTTCAGAGAGTTCCAATCTACATGTATCTTAATCACCTAGGGAGCACAATTGTGTATGTGCAGATGTTTTTGTACACATGTACATATGGAGGTATATATGAATATGTGTGATTGCACAGGTCAGAGGTCAACACTGCATGTTTTCCTCACTTGCTCTCCAGGCTCTCACTAGAATGGCCAGCTAACAAGCCAGTTGATCTCCTGTCTCTTCTCCCCTGGTATTGGGCTTGTAGGCTTATACCATTTCTCTCCTGGTTCTGGTTGCTTGAAGTCAGATTCTCAAGCTTGTGCAGCAGACATTTTACCAAGTAAGCCATCTCCCTGGCCCTTAGTGAGTACTTTAAGTCTATTCTTCTAATTTCCTTACATAGTTATCTTCCTCGAGAACACTTAGCCCTTAAGCCCAGTAATGCATTTATATTAAATCCCTGATCTCCGCACTCCCAAGGTTGAGCTACCATCACAGAGAAAGTTCTCCAGAAGTCACCATAGCTGCTCTGCTCCTGCCTTTCTATAAAGGAAACCATCCCTCCCCCATTCCCACAACCCAGAGAGCTGTTTATGTCACTTGGCCCAGCTGCCACACATGCACACCACCTCTGCCATGCTTGATTGAGCCAGGGATACTCAAGACCCTGACCTGAAGACATGAACTGGACAGAGACTGGGATTCATGGAGCCTAATTAAAACTATTAGCTCAGCTAAGAACATTCTCCTGGGAATTCAATCTATGCACAGAAAGACTTTGAATTTGCAGTGCCAACTCAAGCAGAAAGGCTCAGATGTTGAACTGATGTTCTTAGCCTGGGGTTCTTGAACTCGTTTAAATGATGTGCAGAATTTTGGATTTCTGTGTACAAATGATATGAACTATGTCATAAATTTGAGTTGCAAATAAGGTGATGCGGTAGTTTGAATGAAAACTGTTCTCCATAGGGTCAAGTATTTGAAATCTGGTCCCTAGTGGGCAGTGCTGTTGGGGGGCGGGTAGGAGGTGTGGACTTGGTAGAGGAAGTGTCTCTGCCCGGCATATCTGGTTGAAGCTGTGATCTCTCAGCTTCCTGTTCCTGTCACCAATTCCTGCTGCTTGTCTGTCAGGGTGAACCCTGATCCCTCTGGAACCATGAGCCAAAATAAGCCCTTTCTTCCATAAGTTGCCTTTGCTCATGGTGTTTTGTTATACCCATAGGTAATACAGATGGTTTCCCTTCTTCAGCTACTGTGGTCCCCACAGTCAGCAGCAGGCACCACGAGTGCTCTAATGTTATGAGGAATGGCACAGAGCCCTGTGAGCTCAGAGCCAGGGTCTCAGTGCTCTGAAGTCACCAGAGCCCTAGAACAGTACACACTCTGGGAGGGACCTGGTGTACAGCTGACCCAAACCCCTACCCTGTTGACATTCCACACAAATGGCCCAAAAGCAGGTCCTGGAAACACTAAGTTCCTGCTCTCCCCTCTGTCCATGTCACGAGGGTGCTTGCATGTCACCAACCTTTTTAGGAGAACAATGTGTTCACAGGGTTTTCTAACTCATACTCTGTCTTCTTTTTATCTAAGAGAGATAAAGCTTCTGGAATCCAAGGTGGGTTTTGGGTCTTCTGTCCTAGTGTAAGGAGAAACCAACAACAAAGTTCACTATTCAGCTAAGCATTTTCATAGCTATATATACATATATCTGAGAAGAGGGTTCTTAGTCTTAATTAGATTGACAAGAACATTTGTTATTCACAAGTGGATAGATGAGAGAGAGAGAGAGAGAGAGAGAGAGAGAGAGAGAGAGAGAGAGAGAGAGAATATGAAAATGTACCAAGAACTAACACTGTACGGCAAGACCCTAGGGTCGTATGGAAATCAGCACTGGACACGCAGGCATGTAGTGTTGTGACAGAGACTAGGAGTGACCTCACACAGTGCTGAGTCACAAGAATGTGACCCTGGAGAGTAAAAGTAAATGTTACCTGACTGAATCTCACAGACATTGAGCTGTGTCCAAGAAGAATAAAAGCATTAATACTTCATTCAAATGAAATCCAAAAAATACAGGCAAAATTAACCTATAGTAATAAATGTCCACAGAGTGGTTGGGGAGATATTAGCTGGAAGGGAGAAAGATGCCGGACAGGTTTTCTCAAGGGTTAGTCACTGTTTTCTTTTTTTTTTTTTTTTTAAAGGTTGTAACAACTGCAGGGG
>VZQC01009572.1:657903-679858 GCA_009823505.1 Rhizomys pruinosus | reverse complement strand
CATGGTGGCACACGCCTTTAATTTATTTATTTATTTATTTTTTTTTTTTAGGTTCAATTTTATTTTTATTTTATTTTTTAATTTAATTTTTTTTTAATTGATGCTTTGGTGGCATTTGTACCATTTTCCCAATTCAAGATCAGGCATTTTTTTCCTTTCCTCTGTTGTCCACATTTGTTTTACACAAAATCTGTAGAGCAATAACTTTGGGATTGGCACATACAAATGTTCTCTATAATTTCTCTGTTGTACAGTATCACCTTGTAGCATTCTCTTTAAGATGATTTAACGTAAAATTTAAGTTTGCTTCCCAAGTTAATCATATATAGTCACCCAAAACAACATGGGTGAATTTGATGAATCATGGGTGAATTTGATGAAATCTGTGCCTTGATTCCATCCTATAGTTATGTATAATATAACTGTCTTCTGGAGACTCATGGGTTAAAAAAAAGGGGGGGGGATACAGACAGACATGAAACCTTTTCGTCAAAAACCTTGCAATTCAAATCTTAAAACTAACCACGGGAAAAGATATGTTTAGTCACTGGTTTCTTAAAATGACAGCTGGCAAAAATTTTGGCTCAGGGCTAGAGAGATGGCTCAGGGATTCAGAATGTTTGCTGTTCTTGCAGAGGGCTAGAGTTTCCTTCTCAGCACCCATGTCAGATGTCTCCAGGATATCTGATGCTGTCTTCTGGCCTCCAAGGTAACTGCACTCATTTGTATATTCTCTGTCTCTGTCTCTGTCTCTCTCTGTCTCTCTCTCTCTCTCTCTGTCTCTCTCTCTCTCTCTCTCTCTGTTGAAAAATAAAATAGCATTGCATTGATGGTGTACACCTTTAATCTCAGCTCTTAAGAGACAGAGGCAGGCAGATCTCTGTGAGTTTAAGGCCAGCTTGGTCTACATAGAGAGTCCCAGGTCAGCCAGAGCTACATAGTGAGATCATGTCATAATAAAAAATGAACGATAGATGATAGATACATGGATGATAGACAGAGAGATAGATAGATGATAAATAGATGATAGATAGTTAATCTTTAGAAAAAAATATTAGGCTTAGAAGCCATTGGGCCTCTGTGGAAAGTACTCAAGTATGGAAGGATGGAAACAACGAGTGCAATTGTGTTGCTCTGACCAAGCTATTTTCAAGAGCAATGGGAAAATGGATTTGGCCTGAAGGCCTTAGTTATCGGACTCCAGGTAGAGCTTGAGGTGAGTAGTTACTTGGTATACACATTTGTAAAAATTCATTGAATAGTCCACATGCAATTTCATTGCTTATTGTAGATAACTTTTCGCAGTTTAAAATATCTCTATCAAGCCAGGCATTGTGGTGCACGCCTTTAATCCTAGCACTCGGGAGGCAGATGCAGGCAGATCTTTGTGAGTTCAAGGCCAGCCTGGTCTAGAGTGAGTTCCAGGACAGCTGGGGCTACAGGGAGTCCCTGTCTTGAAAAGACCAAAAAAAAATCTCCATCAAATGAACCACATGTTTCTTTTGTGTGTGTGCATGTGTCACAGATTCGTCTTAAATCTGACACATAGTGCCTGATTCCTGAAGTTAGTCAGATTCTGGAATCAAGAAACCACCAAGGCTCCTGGTCTTGGGTTTCGTGAGGTTCTAACTATACCTTGATGTCATACCCACCCCCTCACTTGTCCCAGCTTGCAGCCGTTATGTCTTTGTTGCAAGGTAGGACATCAAAGCACAGGCCCCACCGTGCCTATAAACAGGAAACCATGCTTGAGGAGGCTCCGTAGCCTGCCAGGACCCCACAGCACATACACAGATGCTCTGAGCTCACACCTTACCACTTTACATGCCTTTCGATCCCTCTGTGAGACCGTCCATCTTTCCCTGGGCCATCATGGAAAGCTGCATTTTCTAGGTTTCAATTCAGCCTTCCCTCAGAGTTATCTCACTGCTGTCTGCCCTTTGTAGTTTCATGTTCCGGCTCATCAGAGATTGTTTGTTCATAGTGCTAAACTTGACAGGAGACGGAGAAAAACACACAGCCAAGGTCAGAGAGCAGCAAGCTCTCTTCTCCATTAAGTCTGTCTTGGTCTTTAAACACCACCAATCAAATGACTTCTGAGTCATCAAAAAAGCTTTTGAAACAGTAGGTGTCCATATGGCATTTTCAAACATTCTTAGTGTTAGTTATCACCCCGCCCCCAACCTCCTCCTCTGACCTACCCTCCCATCCCTCTCCTCACTTAAACTTCATTATTCCTTTTTCCCCTTCATATCACCTGTCTTCTACTATTTTCCCTCCCTTAACTCTTTCTTCCCCTCTCCATCAATGGCTCTTTCTAGTTTCCTGGATTCTACAGGTGCTCCAATTAAACACACAAATCTAAAGATTCAACTCTAGAGGCTGGAGAGATAGCTCCGTGGTTAAGAGCAGTTTCTGGTCTCAAAAAAGAACTAGGTTCAGTTCCTAGGACCCACATGGTGGCCAATAATCATTCATAACTCTAGTTCCAGGCAATTTGATACCCTCTTCCGGCCTTTTATGGTATCAAATGTATGTGGTGCACCTACATACATGCAGGCAAAAGACTCACACACATAAAATAATAATAAATAGATGAAAAAATTAAAAAGATTCCACACTAAGATCCATATATGAGTTAGAACTATATATTGTTATTTTATTGCCATAGAATGTTGAACTAGTTTGAACTTTAATGAAGAAATAGACTTTGTTGGCTCTGTAAAGGGAGGGTAGTATCTACCTACTAATAATTAATTATAAAAGTTTGTTTAGGGAGGTATGAGCTCTGGCACTGAGTATGTAATATATGTAGTAAACAGTTGGAAAAATGTAGCTTCAATATAAATATTATACATGTTTATTAGTAGTATAAATATTTATGATAATTTATAACTATTCATATTTTACTATTAATAAATCAAATGGGTAAAACATTTAACTTATGTTAATAATAGAATAATTTCATAAAACTATTAAATATCAGTTAAATATTATTAGTGTTTTATTCATTCCACAAATAGCTACTGAATACCCACCTTGGGTGGCAAACTCTTTCCTTCCCCCTGGATAACAGATAAATGAGACCATGCCTTTGATATCAAGACTATTATACTTGAAAGAGGGGAGACTGCCTGGCAATATAATTACATATGGTGATGCATATTAATAAGTGTGATTAGCAGGTAGAGTATATGTCTTAAGTCTTTCCTTAGGACGGCCAGGAAAAGACTCTCTGAGAATCAGACACTGTCCCTGACCCCTGTGTGATGCAGAATTCTGTGAAATGCTCTAAGATGGTTTGGACAAGGGGCTGAGGAGGTGGCTCTCTGGGTAAGAGTGTTTGATAGCAAACATGGGGAGCTGAGTTCAAGTACCCAACACTCCTAAAAAGCCAACTGTGGCTTTGTGCACCTGTAACCAGCAACCTAGTGGACAGAGTAAGGAAAATCTTGGGGCTTGCTGGCCATGAGCCTAGCTGAGAAACCATGGGCTTTAGGTTCAGAGAGAGGCACTGTCTCAAGGAAAGAAGACAGGAAATGACAGTGGGGTGGGTCCACCCTGCATCCTAATCTGGCTTCTGCATGGACATGAATTAATGCAAATACCTGTATACACACATGTACACATATGAATACCACATGTACATATTCACATGTACAAGAATGCTTTAACCAGGGTCTGGAGAGATGGCTCAGTGGTTAAGAGAGCTTCTTGTTTTTCCAGAGGACCTGAGTTTGCTTTCTAGTACCTTTGTTGGGGAGCTCACAGCTTCAGGGGATCAGACACTCTCTTCTGGCTTCTACAGGCACCTGCATTAACATGCACATACCCAGACACAGACACACAGGTACATAAAACAAATCCTTTATTTTATTTGTTTACTTTGATTTTAATACATATGAATGTTTTTCCTGTATGTATATAAGTTTACCACACAAGTAATGCCCACAGGGCCCAGAAGAGGTCATCAAATACCTTGCAACTGGAGTTAGTTTTGGACAGTTATTTGCTACCATGTGGGTGCTGGGAATTGAACCTGGGTTTTCTGCAACAGCATCAAGTACTCTTAACTGTTGAGCCATCTTTCTAGTCTCAAAAATAAATCTTAAAGAAAAAAAAATAAAAAGGATTTATTTGGACAAGTAGAATTTAACTCTGAATCAAAGAATATGAATAATAAAATTTGTCTCATATAAGAAGTCAGAAGGTAGGAAGGTTCTAGGGTTTTGTTCTAGTTACCTTCTATTTCTTTGATAAAACATTGATCAAAAACTAGTTTTAGAGGAGAACCTTATAGTTTACCTTTCATCACAGAGGGAGAGTAGGAAACTGGAGGTAGGAGCTGAAGCAGAGACCACGGTGGAATGCTGCTTCCTGGCTTGCACCTCTGGCCTGTGCTCTGCCTGCTTTCTTATACAAGCCAGGACCTGCTCAGCAATGGCCCCACCCACAGTGGACCAGGCTCTCCCACATCCCTGAACAATCAGGAAAATGTGTAACAGACATGTCCACATAACAATCTTATAGAAGAATTCCCCAGTTGAGATTCCTTCTTCCCAGGTCCATCAAGTTGACAAGCAAAGCTGTCCAGTGCAGGTTTTGAACCCGGGCTCAACCACAGCTTGTCCATCTTCAGGGAATCAGCCTGTTCTTCACAGCCTCTCTGCTGGGGGTTCCCATAGCTCCTACCATGATATCTGCATCAACAATCAGAGGACTAGGAGTGCTTACTGGTCCACGTCACCAACGGGAGATCTGTAAATTTCTTGGTAGAAAATATTAGAGCTTTGATGTCAAGTGGTAAAAAAGAACGCAGTAACTGAAGATTGGATATAGGTACTTACATAATAGGAAAGTAAAGGAATCTCCACAAAATTTTATTAGTGAAATTCAAAGTAGAATAAAAACAGTAACTTAATATATTTTAATGAAGGTCTAATAAAGAAAAGGATGGGTATTTTAGACGATAAAATCTTGCTAACTTGGATATATTTTTCTCAATTCGAGTCAAAATTAGTATAGTTTGAGGAAAGCAGAATATAGTTTAACTGAGAACCACACTTATTTCCCTATCATGAAAATGGGTGTCATTTTTCCTTTGTATACTCATCTATAATGAGTTTTTACATGCACCCCCTTTTGTCTCTACCACTGGGCTTTATCTCCAGTTCTGTTTTTCTAAATTGCCCAGGATGGATTTGAACTCACTGTTTAGCCCAGGCAGTCCTTAATCTTCCAGCCCTCATTCCACAGCCTCCTAAGCAACTGGGATGATAGGACTATATCACAATGCTGGGCTGAAGTTTTCCATATTTCATCTTTGAAATGGCTTCACACAAAGAGTGATGGGTGTAGTACCAAAGGCACTCAAGTTAAAAGTTTGCCTCAGCCAGGCATGCTGGTGCCTGCCTTTAATCCCGGGAGGCAGAGGCAGGCAGATCTCTGAGTTCAAGGCCAACCTGATCTACACAGTGAGTTCCAGGCCAGCTGGGACTAAAGAGAGACCCTGTCTCAAAAGTTTGCCTCCGTGATTTATGTGCGGCCTGTTGCCACTCAGTTCTGTTATAATGCAAAGCAGACAGACACAAAAGAGAAATGAATGAACATATCTGTGTTCCAATAAAACTTTATTTACAGACAGTAAAACTTGCAGTTCATACAATTTTTATTCACGAAGCATTATTTTTTAACTGAAAAACATCAATTTTATTTAATTATTTACCAAAGAAGTCAATCAGTAGGACATGCATTCTTTTGAAGGCTACATGAAATATTCACTAAGATAAATCATAAAAGAAATTCGAAGGAGTATAAAAAGGAACACATTTTCAAATTACAGAAAGTATTACTACATTAGAGGCAATGTTGACATCAACATTAAAGACAAAAGAAACATCACAAAATAATTGGAAATTAACCAATATAGATCAACAAAGAGGTATTAAGGGCAATTAGAAAACATTTCAACTGAAAAACTTGAGTTCACAGCATCTAAAATTCTGTTTGCTGAAAAGGTGCATAGGGGGATTTGTGGCAATGGATCTTATAGCAACAAAACTTAAATCAATGATATAAGGCTTGCTTAAAATTTATGTTGATGTTAAGCCAGGCGTGGTGGCACACGCCTTTAATCCTAGCACTTGGGAGGCAGAGGCAGGCGGATCTTTGTGAGTTCAAGGCCAGCCTGGTCTACAGAGTGAGTTCCAGCACAGCTGGGGCTACAGGGAGACCCTGTCTCAAAAAGACCCCAAAAAAATTTATGTTGCTGTTAATGGAGCCATTCTAGATATCTGCTTATTTTATATTTTACAATTTACTTTTTCTCATTATTTATTCAGTGATGTATTTCAAGCTATGATCTATTGAATAAGTCTCACTTTGTCTATTCAGACACATGTATTACAGGATATTTTCACTTATACAATTTGAAGAGATTGTATGTGTGTATGCCTGCAAGTGTTTGTATGTACTTTGTGTGTGCAGTGCCTGTGGATGCCAGTAGAGGGCTTTATATCTCCCTGAAAGTGAAGTCATGGGCTATTGTGAACCATCTGACATATAGTGTGCCAAATTTGTTGGCATCTAACAATATATCATTCAAGGAAGCACTCTCTGGGTTAGGGAATGGAAGATATATGATCCTGAAGCAGTGGATGATAATTCCAGGATATGTACTCTTCAGCCAAGAGGAGAGTCAAAGGAAGGAAACAGAATTCAGGACCAGGAGTGGAGTGGGACTGGCTTTTTGAGTCTTGTGTGGGAGGTCCACCACCCTCAGCCCAGCAAGACAACCACACCTAGTGAAAACTGTTGAAAACCCATTCATTTAAACTCACTGAAAATTAGCCTAAGCATACATAAAATAAAGAAGTATTTATGCAAGAAGATGTATTAAGTCCTGGTTAGAACAGTAATAGTCTGTGGCACTTGAGTTAGGACCCAATCTGCCTGTTCCATGCTGTAGAGACTTAGTAGGAGAATCTCACCAAAGTGTCAGAGATGAAGATGGGTGCTACTCTTGGTGCTAGGGGTGAGAACCCTGATACTCAGTTACCCTTGTCAGCAGGGCCAGAAGTTCCTCTGTAGGACAGGGAAGCTGAGAAGCCAGAGGCTGCCACCCCAGCCCTGCACCCTGTCACAAAGCAGGGCTTCACTCTGACAGAAGCTGGGTACAGTCCTGGCCCCCATCTCTGGGGAAGAGACTTGGAGATTGTGCACAAGATGGAAGAATAAGAACCGAACTCCAGTGACTAGAAAGATGGCTAAAATCACTTTTAGAGGACCCGCATTCAGTGCCCACAGCTTGTACTGGACAGTTCATGACTGCCTGTAACTTCGGCTTCAGGGGAATCTGAATGCCTCTCACCTTGGTGATCACCTGAGCTCATGAGTACACACACACACACAGACACACACCTGAGTTCATGAGTACACACACACACACATACACACACACACTTGAGTTCATGACACACACCTGAGTTCATGAGTACATACACACACACACACACACACACACACACACATACATACACACACACAATTAATAATAAAATAAAACCTTTAAAGAAAATAACGGAGCTCCACAGGAATTGATGCTTATGTAGAGAAGAATGGCTGAAGTTAAAGCTCTAGGAAGCTGAATATCCAGGGACACTGTAACTAATTACCATACTTTGGTTCAAAATAGCATAACTTTGTTCTTTCATAGTTCCGGGGACAAAAGTCTGACATCAATGTGTCAGTAGGGTGTGCTGTCTGGAGGCCCTGAGGGAGAATTTCTCCTTTTCTGTTCTAGCTTTTGGTGGTGCCAAGGATTCCTTGGTGCTGCTTGCCTTTGGCCATACCACTCAAATCTCTGCTTCTACTTTCATATCACTTCCTTGTGTCCCTTTGTGTCTGATTGCTCTTGACCTCTTTCTTTCTGTGGTGGGAAATCTATCTACTTAATTACTTTATTCTACATTGACCATCTGGGACCTACAGTTTCATGAGTATTTTATTTATTTATTTATTTATTTATTTATTTATTTATTTATTTATTTAAATATGTGTTGGGGCTGGAGCAATAGCTTAGCAGCTAAGAGCTCTGGTTGCTCTTCCAGAGGACCCTGGTTCAGTTCCCAGCATCCACATAGCAGCTAATAACTATCCTTAACTCTAGTTCTATGGGATCTGATGCCCTCTTCTGACCTCTGCAGGCATTGCATGACATGGGTGTACTTACATACATGCAGACATACACTCATACTCATAAAAATAAAATAATAAATAAAATATTTTTTAAAGTTAAAAAAAATAAAGTATGTGTGTTTGCCTGCATGAGTTTATGTGTGTACAGGAATTCACAGAGGCCAGAAGAAGGCATTGGATCCTCTGGAACTGGAGTTATAGGCAGTTGTGAGTCAGCATGTGGTTTCTGGGAACCAAACTCAGATCCTCTGCAAGAGCAGTACAGGGTCTTAACTGCTGAGCCAGACCTCTGGTCCTGAGTTTTTTACTAAATCAATTTTGGAAAACATTCAGCCACTATTTCTTCAAATATTTTATATCCCTTTCTCCATATCTCCTCCTCTGTGGAATTTCTAATATGCACATTCATATATAAACTGGACCTTGTCCAAACTAAAAACTTTTGTGTGGGGCTAGAAAGATAGCTCTGCAAATAAAGGAAACTGCTACCAAGTCTGAGGAACTACGCTGGATCCTCTGGACCCTTATGGTGGTGAGAGAGAAGGTCATCCTCTGATTCCCATAGGCACACCTGGCACATGTGTGTATACACACACACACACACACACACACACAAACACATGCACACACACACAAACATACACAAACACATACAAATAAACACACACACACACACACACACACACTTTCATGAGCAGATACCGGAAGTTTGGAGCTAAAAGGTGATATGGTCTATTGACATGGTTAAATGATCACTTCTTACCTCTTACTCATTTAAAGACTATTGTGCCCAGTGTTACTATTGTGTTGACCTTGCTGTTTGGATATGAAATGAATTCACCAGAAGCCAGCATGGTATCTTTCAAGAAATGATCACATATTAGATATTCATTTGCTCAAAGTCCAGGACAAATACAAGCTATAAAAGATCCTGAACCAGTTTGCTATAATGCTGGTTTTTAATGGTTGTGATATTGGTTCATGTTTAATGCAGTTGCATGAGCAGCACATAGAAATGCACATGGACGACCCTCTGCCGGACCCAGGCCACCTCACCTCTGCCATTCACTTCTTTGTCCCATTACTGGGGTTGTTTGGGTCAAAGCCTGAGTTCCAACAACCTAACAATCTAGACTAGGCCACCTCAGTATGTCAATGAATGAGGCGTGCTACAGGGAAAAGTAGGAAAATGAGATCTATTCAACACGGCCACATTGGGAAGAGGAACAAAGGGCATCAGCGACTACCTACCCTGTAGCTTATCTTCTGAGCCCTGAATTGAGCTTTAGGTTTAAATAGAAGGCAAGAGTACACCATCCTGGTCAAGGTGTGGTCCTGCCCAGCATCATTATCTAGGCTGAAGTCTCTCTTGCTAGATCCTCTGAAAAGTTGTCAGAACTGTATGAACTCTATTTCCAGGTTCTTCCTCTGATGTTTCAGCCTTTTCCTTCTTCTAGCCTGGGGAAATTCAAATTTCTTGTGTTCCTTGTCTCAATCATCTGATGGGCAAAAAGAGGAGCATAAACGTGTCTTTAGAAATCTTCATTCTCTCCTAGTGCAGAGTACTGATCCTGGAAGAGAAATCTCCTTGTTATCCCAGGAGAGCTATTCCCCATGTCATGTGACTTCACAGTACACAGTGACCTCCTCCCTGAGGACCAGATTTTACCCAGGAGCATATGTCCTCAGAATGAAGGAATGCTTCTAAAGCAACATCTCCTGTGTGTGTAAACAGAGTTCAGCTTCATGGGGTCTGGCAGCTACCAGCCAGGAAGGAAGCAGACCTGTCACTCTGCATTTAACCTGTCTCATTACATCATTTGTTGGCAGTCTTGGCTGACATGTATTCTGGGAACTGGCCGTATGTTTTTGAAAAGATAAGGCTTCTTCTTTCAGATATATTGATGGCAATGAGATCATGGCATGAGAGGCTGGGGCTGTAGGAACGAAAGAGCATCTAGAGTTTAGGTCACCGGTAAGACACTCAGTGCCTTCAGGGCTATGTCGACAACATGTCAGTAGCTTTTTTTCTATTAAGACTGCAGTGAGCATCTCAGCCACAACCTGAGAATCTGTAGATCAAATTCACTTAAATTAAGACATTTTGATGCCAATTAAAATTAACTTGACTAGTTGACCCATTAACTTACAGTTTGCAAACTGTAGGGTACATTCATTTAATCACTTTTATCTTGAGTATATTCCTTAGAATGTTAAAGCTCCCAGGCTTCTGTGAAATTCAGAGTAAATCTACAGCTTCCTCTAAGAGAGTTCTCTCCATGTACGTTGACTTCTTTTTTTAATTGTGAGTAAGCTAACTATTCTCCCAGTCTTTGGATGGATTCTGTATGGCACACCATGATGATGGTATTGATCCTGTTTTCTGTGTACCAAACACTGGATTAATCGCTTTATATCGACTTTATGTTTAGTTCTTCTCATTCTCGTGATGTAAATACCACTGGCTTCTTGTATTTAACTGAGGAGGTAACTGAGTCAGAGAGGCTAAGACACTTATTGGAAGGATACTGCCCCGTCTTGCCATGTGATGCCCTCCATCACTTTAAGAAGCAAGAAGGCTGTCACTGTGACCCTGGGCAGTCTGCTCCATGCTCATCACCTTAGTTCCCTTGTATTCTAAAACAAATGAGAAAAGAGAAATTGAAAAAGGAAAATGAATTTATTTAGAATTTGTCCAATGAGAGAAAACATTTCAATTCCTCTCTACTATGTGTGTAGAAAGTCTCGGAATTTATAGAGTACAATGAACTATCTATCACCCCTTGGCCCATTGGCTGAGATTAAGAGAGGAAACATAAGAAAAAGGCCTGAAGAAAAGTAGGTTTGACTGTAAGACAGTTTGACAAGTCCTTTCTCCCTGGAGGCCACTGGGCCCCAGGCTGCCTACATCATCCCAGTTCTCTATTAGAGAGATTGTTTTATCTAAGTAAGGCTTGAGGAAAATGATATAAACATTCCATTTTAAATATGTGCCAGTTTTGAGTGAGGGAAGAATCTCCAGGTAAGGTGGGGATGTTATCGATGGTGGTGGAAGATCCTCACCTGTTCTACCCCTGGAAAGATTCTCTATCTCTAGGTCCATCCCTCTGATCGGGTGTAAGACAGATGCTTTTAATATCTCTCTTTGGAGGTCAGCTTGAAGTTCATAGTCCTAGTCCTGCATGGCTGTTAAACACACCAATGTTTCCAGTGCTAAAAGGGTTACAGTCTGATAGCCAAAGAAAGGGACACAAGTGTCTATCTTTAGAAAGAGAATAACTCCCAATCTCACCAGGGTTCCACCTATCCTCTCACCAAGGGATGATTGTGATTTCAACAAATGCTAACCCAAATTCGCCAAGGAAACTCCTCCACAGAAAAAGCATTATTTAACAAAACCCAAGATATGGTATTAACTTTTGTCAAAAATTTTAGAATGTGTTTGAAGCATTTACATAAGATTAAATTTAAGACCTGCAAGATTGCTCAGTGGGTAGGGATGCTGATAATCTGAGTTTGATCCCTAGAAGCTACAAGGCAGAAGGAGACAACCGAGTCCTGCAAGTTGTCATCTGACCTCTACATATGGGCCTTGCCATGTGCCCCTCACCCCAGAGAATAGGTAAAATGTAAGAGATAGAGGATTATTTTGCTCACAGTTCTAGAGTCTGGGAAGTATACAGCATACTAGTTACGCCTGCTCTCATGCCCTTGCAGAAGACATCACAGAGCAAGACAGTGCAAGTCTTCTAGCATCCTCTTAAAAGCCACTAGTGCCATTGCCAGACAGAGCTTTCACCTCAAAGAAATGGGGCAGTTTATTTGGATCTAAACACCAGTTACCATGGCCTGGGAACACAGATTTAGGTTACTCCAAATATCACGATCCAATATCAAAACAGTCTCATGAAGATTTTATAGAAACAAAACAGAACAAAGTCCTAAATCAAGCCTTTTTTTTCAAATACATTGGTGGAGATAACAGGTAACAGGTTACAGCAAATTGGGGAGTCTCTGCTGTAGGTTTGTGTGTCTGCTATCTGAGGACATTCTTGGCTTCTGGCTTGGTGGAAGCCAGTGGTCTGTTGGTTAATACTTCCCAAAATATTTTGTCTGGTATTCACAAGTAGGCGAGGTCAGACATAGAGGTAGACAATGAGTGGTTGTTAAGGAAGCTAATTATAGCCCAAGATAATTTGGTTTTGGATCTACAACATGAATATTCCAACTCTTAATAAGGAGAAGTTTTAACCAGCCAAGCAGCTTTATAAAATCTTTACAGGTATGGCTTTACAGGTATGGCTTTACAGGTATGGAACTAAAGTTTATACCATCATGGAGCCCCATGCTCATGACCTTGTCTAATTCTAACTCTCTCTCAAGGGCCCCACAATCATATAATATTAACATAACTTTCACTTTGAAATATCCAATATGAATTCTGAGAAACGTTCAACCTATAAGAGGGAAGAATAAGGACTTCATCACTAGAACTAAACTCAGTCCTTCCAGATGTTAGTTTAAACAGAAGCCAGTAAGCTATAGCCCATGGTCCAAATCCAGCAGTCACCTTATCTATAAAGGTTCAAGCATACTCACCAATTCTACGTAATCTGTAGGTGACTCTGCATTGTGATGGTGGATTGGAGAGATTGTCACCAAGCTTGTGTGCTCCCCAAGGCTCAAGATAGCCACTCTCTTTATAGAATAGCCACTCTCTTTATAGAATAGCCACTCTCTTTATAGATAGCCACTTTTTCTTTATAGAAAAAATCTGACTTTTGGTCTAAAAAAGCCATCTCCTCAAATTCTATAATCCATTCAGCTGTAGTTTCTCAAGTTTTGGCAATGAAAGCAAACCACTAAAGCAAATAAACATCTTAATGAATACCCACCTGGTCCTTGAGATGGGTAATGTCCTTTTTATTTTAACAGGTGTGTGAGCCAATATCGATAGGGAAAGCCACTGGAGCAGGTAGAGGGTGCATTAGAAGACAGAGTGAACAATGATGTCAGTGGAAATGGCTCTCTTTTTATTGAGAGCTTAGACACTGTGCACAAGGCTTTGTGTTTAGACCTCTGGGCATGTTTGCAAACACATTCTGAGAAATATTGTTATCACTGCTGGTTAATGGATGAGCAAACTGGGTTCTTCATAAGAAAACTGCCCAATACTATACAAAGGGCAGGGCAGGGCAGGGCATCTTGAGTGGTAATTTGACTTTAAGGCTCACCTCAGGGTTTTATATATATATATATATATAATATATATATATATATATATATTGTGGTGGGGGGTCTCTTCTGTCCACAAAGGAAAAATTAAGGAATCCGATAGGCCTTCTCAGGTTGAAGTTTCTCTTAATCCTTTTATCTGAATTGCTCCAGGTCTGAAGGATGTCTGGTAGTCAATGGACCTTGCCAAGATAGCTCATTACACCCAGTTTGATAACCTCCAGGAGCACTTGGCCTTCAACAGCTGGGCACCCAGATTCTAAATTGGAGCATGCTTCTTTGATGAATTTTATATCAATGAATGCTTATTTTCTAGAAATTTCTCCCAGAGAAAATTCAGCAGATATAGACTGCTCTTGGTGGTCAGTGAGAACGTCTTCCAACTAAGTTGTCTTCTTGAAAACTGGAAGATGGTTAGTGGCCAAACTTTGCTCTTAAAGTAGAGAATAGAAATTTTTGAAGGAGTTAGGAGGGATAAGGAGGAAATGGTTCAGTTTCATATTTTCTACTGTCCTTAAAGGTGATCCTTTTATCTGAGCAGGCTCTTAAGTGGGGGATAAGGAGGGAATGGTTCAGTTTCATGTTTTCTACTTTCTACTGTCCTTAAAGGTGATCCTTTTATCTGAGCAAGCTCTTAAGTGGGAAGCTGAGCAACACCCTCACCTCCTTAAAACAATAATGTCCATCCCTTAAACTCTAGAACCAGGAATATGTTACCTGACAGGAAAACGCATTTTGTGGATATTGTCAGTTTGGACACGAAAATGGGAGGGTTATCCTCATCAGCTATGAGTATCTGTTTAAGTGAACCCATCTGCTGAGATAAATTCATAAAGACAGACAACTTTTCCTGGTTGGAGCAGAAAGATTCCCCAAAGCAAAAGGCGGCATCTATCACAAATGTCCACACCTGGTGAAATGCTGAGGAAACGTGACAGTGAGGTGCCCAGCCCTAAGTGACACACCTACAATGCAACCTCTACACTTAAATTTCAGGGAGAATCATGGAAGAGGAGGCGGGAGGCACAAGACACCTGCTAGAGGTTGATGAATTCTAGGCCAGCTAGGAAAGTTATACCAATGAATGCCCCATCCACACAAGATCTGCATAAGGACAAAACCAGTTGCCATACTAAAGTGGATGGAGATATTTCACAGGGTCCCACCTCAAGATGAAGGGCTACAGACAATTAGTGGATACTGAGGGAGGGAGAATCTGTTCTCTACAGGGACTAGCTCCCTGAGATGGCATCTAATCCTAAGTGGGCAGCACTAAGAGCAGATGGACAGCACCACTAAATGGACTCAGAGCATTATATATGAGTGTGTGTATTTATAAAGGTACGTATGTATATGTAATGATAATAAAGAAGAGGACAAGAAGTTGAGAGGGAGATGTGAGAAGAGCTGGAGGGAGAGGGAGGGTACAGGTAAAAAAAAAATAATGCAAATACAATACCCATGTCTGAATTTCTAAAACAATAAAATAAGTAGGAAGGGGACCCCTAGCAAAGAAATCTGGGTGGCCTGTGGCAGCTGGAAGCAGACCTCAGCTGACAGCCAACGAGAAACAGGTCCTCGAACTTCGAGGAAGTGGGTTCATTTCATCCTGCGACCTGGGAACTGGGGTTCTCTTTTGCTGGTTTTTAGTCTCATAGAAAAAAAGTAATTTAAAAATAGACCAAGAAGGAAGATCAAGGAGAATTTTATTAGAATTTAAGAGAAAAGTAACAGGGCAGGCTGTAAATCTCAGAAGTTTCTGGGAGGCAGGAGCATAGAGAAGAGAAGAAAATACCCTGCCTTTTGAGTTACAGTCTACAGAAGTATGAACGCACCTGACCTAGCACAGGTGTGCAGACGTGTGCAGAGGAGGAGGATGCTGCCCTCCGTCTTATTCCTACTGCACCTTATTTCCTGGAGATAGGTCTCTCATGGAAGCTGGAGTTCACCTTTTTCTTCTTTTTGTCAGCGAGGCTGTCTGGGCAGAAAGTCCCAGGGATGCTTCTGACTCTGCCTTCTCTGCTACCACTGTCCCTGCACACTCCTGGGGTTACAGGTGTGTATGTGGCCACACCCACCTTTTATTGATTTATGTTTTGGTCTTTTTGAGACGGGGTCTGCCTGTAGCCCCAGCTGTCCTGAAACTCACTCTGTAGACCAGGGTGGCCTTGAACTCACAAAGATCTGCCTGCCTCTGCCTCCTGAGTGCTAGGATTAAAGGCGTGTGCCACAACACGTGGCATATACTACCACATCCGGCATACACCCAGCTTTTTTATGTGGGTGCCAGGGATCAGAGCTCAGGTCCTCAAGCTGGAGCAGCTTACCTACCAAGTTCTTACCCACCAAACTCACCCCTGAAGGCTTTTCTTAAAATTGATGTTACCAGGTAAATGGGACAGCGGGATCCTTAATAGCCTCCAGGGCTCCTAATGTGTGTCTAGGCACCAAACACTACAAACCGGAAGGAACAAAGAATGTGTCCTCCCCTACAGGCTCCAGAGAGAGCACAGACACCCCTACTAGCACCCTGATGTTAGACTAGGGAGACAGGCAGAACTGTAAGATAATTTTTTTTTAATTGTACCAAGAGTGCTTGCTTTATTTGCATTGCACAAAACAAGGAGATCACTTTTTTAAATAACAGGTTTCATAATCCTGTAACATTCTATAGCATGAACATTTATTTTGACACAAGGGCCATGTTCTGAAAATAGTCACTCTGCTACTTTCTAAATATATCACTGAGCAAATGAAATTAGACATTATATATTGCCAGATGCCACAATCTACATTCTTACAAAAACCTGTACTCCTGTCAGTTTGAATACCTGTTAGACACCATATTTGAAATGAAATACTATTTGAACATTTTAATGTGTTAAGCATGATTTTGATGTAGTATAACTCAGCTATTACATATAGGAACTTTGCAGAGTAAGTCAAAGACATGTCAGCTTTTGACATTCACTTTGAAGATACTGACTTGTGGATGATGAAAACATTAGATTGGCATTGAAATATGCCTTGTGTAATCCTTCATGGTGGGTTTCTGGTTCATAAATGTGATGTGTGAGAATTCAAAGAGCAATCATCTTTGGAAGAATATGCAAATATGCCATCAGCACACTTTAGTGTTTAATCTTAGAAATGAGCATAGCATTTTGATCTGCTACCTATAACATAAAAGATGGCAAAATTGAGGAAAACATACAAAGTGATAATTAGTTCATCGTAGAAATTTATAGTTTCATCAGTAAAGTGCCTGCAGCATAAGGATGAAGATCTACGGCTTATATGAAGCACCATGTGAAGAGTCAAATGTTGTAGTCTAAGCACTGGGAAGGTGGAGATGAAATCTTCTCTGGGCCCACTAGTCAGTCATCATAATCAAATAGGCGAGTCTAAGACCCCACTATGAGACACTGTTTCAAAACACAAGGTAGATTGATAGTGAGGAATCACACCAAAAATTGACCTCTGGCTTTCAAATGCATATTCACATCTATGTGCACACCCTGGCACCAGTCCACACAAACATGCATATACACAAAAAGACAAGAAAAATGTGATACAATCTAGTTCCAAAATATCAAAAGTTGATTTTTAACAGTTGTTCAAGTTCAGGATGAAAATATCCTAAACACTGTAGAAATTTTCCTTACTAAGAATGTAAAATGTTGCTTTGACCTAATGTTGAGGCCCTTGATGAAGCCTGGTCAGTTCTGTTTTGCATTCCCATACCACCAGTTACCTCCTTTTTTGGACTCAGCCTCCTGCTCTTGTTTGCACCAGCTGTAAATCAGCCACAGACTGGACAACAGAACTGGTATACAACTAAACTATTCGAAATATGTGATCAACAGAAAGTTAGGGAATCTGAGCTGGGCCTTACCTGCTTGTCACATGTAATGTACCCCAGCAAGCCAAAACTTTTGAAGGACTGTCCCAGGGCGCATACTGACTGTGGCCCCACCTTGCAGCCTTCGCTATTTCAGACGTTCTGCCTTCCATCTCCCTATGTGCTGTGTCCTGCCATTAAATTGATCTTCACACCACATGAAACACAGGGAGTTTAAAAACGTCCACTCTCCTCTGCTATATTCTGTTAGCTTTCTCATTGTGCAATCTCAGTTGGTCTCTTGAGATAGACCAAGACATAAAATTCTGGAGTGGTCAATTCTCAGACATCATTTTATGACATGTTTAGAGAAAAAGTGAACTAATTAATAGACCTTTCTTAATTTATCTTCCAAGTACCAAGTTTGTGATTTCTGTTCTCTCTGAGTTTCATTTTTATATCAACACCCTTAGGCATTCTTCTTCTTCTTCTCTGATTAGATAACCAACCCACACTCACCTCTACACATCATATCTATGTGGCAAGCTTGTTCATTCACTATTATGAGTTGAAGGATACTGAAGGTTTCCATATTGAAAACTCCATCTGTACTTAACCAACCTCTACTTCTTTTATTTGTTCTTTCTTCAGCATTATCTTTCATCACACAAGCGATAGTATTATTTGTCTATTTTGCTAACTGATATTGCTTTGTTTTCTTTTGACACAGAGTCTCATTCTATGAAACAAGTTATCCTGCAACTTCCTATGTAGCCCGTCTGGTTCTGATTTGCAACTGTCCTCATGTCTCAGCTTCCCAAATGTGGAACAAGTACAGGAATGAACTACTATGCCCGGTCCCTTCTCTCTCACCCTCCAGCATCATTTTCTTTGTTTTCTTATGTATTTTTGTTTCTTCCATTTTAATCTCTACTAAGTGCCCAAGTGAAAACTATTGGCTTTTATAAGCCTCTCTATTAAATTTAAATACAATTCATATACCTCTGTATTCTATATATACACACATCTAATTTCTGTGCCATGTCTACACACTGGGTATCTTTTTTGTAATTTTAATTTTTAATTTTATTTATTTAGTTTTTATGTGTATGAATGTACTGTCTGAATGCGGGTCTGTGCACCCGTGTCTTGTAATGCCGCGGAGGTCAGAAGAGGCTCTCAGATTCCCCTGGAACTGGAGTTCTCCTGGAATTGGAGTTACAGACGGTTCTCAGCCGCCATGTGGGGATCAAACCCCGGTCCTCTGCAAGAGCAGTCGGCGCTCTTAACCGCTAGGCTATCTCTCCAGCCCCCACACACTGGGTATCTTTTAACTTGATTTGTTAGCCTCTTAAACTATCTTCTTGTTTCTACTACATGTGCTCCTGCCCCCCTTCAAGTTTATTCTGTACACGTTAGCCAGAGAGATTCTGTTAAAAATGTAAAGTTGATTGCAGCATTCTTTCTTTTAAACACTCCAGTTATCAGGTTTGGGTAAAGTAAGTATCAACTTATCATAATGAGGTGCAGACTGTTTCCCTAATCTCTGCCTCTCTCTCTGTTCCTTAGCTCGCTCTGACCAGGATTTTCCATCTTCACATTATTGGCTTATTGAGGGCTATAGGCCTTGGTGCTTGTTGGTCTGCACCCTGAAATCATTCCCTTTGGGACTCTGCTCACATTCTACCTTTATAGGGATGCTAAACACATATCAGGAAACCATCCGATGTCCTGATTCTCATCGCCTGTACATTGTTGTTTCAGCATCTGTCTATAGCAGATGCTAGTTGTCTAAAGTTTTTCTCTCCCCTCCCATTTGCCACTAGCTCTGAGCCTCTCAATTCATCAGGGACATTCATCTGCTCTTTTTTTTCTAAAATCAGAAGATAGGGATCATCTGCTCTTTTAATTGTTATTTCTCACTCTTCTCTCCAGAAATGACACTAAACAAATATTTGACAAATAAAATGCTTCATTTAATGATCAAAATATAACTGTAACTTTATTTCTGAAGATAATCTTGTCTACATGATTTCAATCCAGCCTGTTTTAATAAAATTAAATATTACATGTTTTATTCATGGCTTCCTCTTTACATGGAAGAACATGAAATCTTCCATTATTGCCTTATTTTAACAAATATATTTTGGGTAATTTTTATGTGTATACAATATACTTAGTTTATAACCAACACCTACTTTATCCCTCTATATCTTTCTTTAACTGATACATTTATTTCTTGGCAGATATTTGCCACTGTATACATACTTCATTGAATCCCTCAACAAAATTTGACTGCTGCTTAAACTTTCAGAAATTTCAAATTTCTTTTTCTACAGTGTGTATCAAGGTATGATATACTAAATATCTGTGTAATGTAGTCTCCCTTTCTTGTTTTAGATTCCTTCTTAAAATGACTATACACTATAAAACTTGTGTTTAAAATTATAATTATGCATTTCATGTGCATTTACTGATTCAAAAGAATATGTTCCCTCATCTATAAATTAAGAAATAATCTAAATCAGGAATGGATGAAGACAAAAAGTGGAAAAAATAGCAAATATTTTGTAATCTTTCCATGACTTAACTATGGATAGAAATTGACATGTAGAAAAAAATAATTCTCTTTATCATTCAATACAAAGAAAAAAGTAACAAAATGTTTCTTCTTTGGGTTTTCTGTGGTAATATTAAAAAAGAATAATCATACATAAAATATGTTTTCCATATTTCCCTATAACACCTCTTACTCATTAAAACCAATATTATTTTAAAACCATCAGCACAAAAATCATAATATAGCCAAAACGTATGCATAGTTTATAAATTTAAGTTAAGGTCATTAGTATTCCTCACTCCTTTCTAATATTATAAGTAAATTTACCTTAGTAATTTACATTTAAGCAAATATCTATTGTGCTTTGTTTGATATGCTAGAAAACACAGGAAAAATACATTGGAAGATGAGCTCATATCATTTTTGAACTACTTAACACCCTTGTATGACTTTTACCTTAGTCCTTAGTCATAATAAAACAGAATGAATTATGACAATGTTTTTATTATTAATTAATATACAAAAAGTAAAGATATACTTTTAAAACTATATTTGGGCTCTATATTTTTCATATAATTCCTTTGCTAACATTCTTGAAAGCTATAATGAAAATAAGGACAAAATTATGGAATTAAGTGACAAGAATCTACTATGAGCCTATTTAGATACACCATGATTGTTTTAGCAAATCATCTCGTTTAAATTTAAGAAAAAAAAATCTCAGTTTATTCCAATAATCTAGCAATTATAGGTAGTAAAACCTAGGAACCACATTTTATACATAACATAAAATATCCCAATATTTAAAATTGTTCAAAAGGCTTTAGGTTGTTGCTTGGTGGTACACTGTTTGCCTCCTATTGGAGAATACATGGCTTCTTTTCCCAGGAATCCAATTCATAAAGGAAGAGGCAAAAAATAAAGAATTGAATGGATAAGAGGGAAGGAAGAGAGAGAAAGGAAAGAAGAGGATAGTGGGAGAGGGAAGGGGAAAGGAAGGATGGAGAAAGGAAGTTTACAATAACTGGCTGGTTAGTAGGAAGTAGTCACTTCCTACCATGGGTTTGGTTCTTTTCTTTCATTACCTACTTGTGTTAGTAGGGCAAAACCCTCATTAATATGTGACTTTCTTCAACTTGCAAGCCTTCTTTGTAAGGTGGATCATTCCATAAATTATTAGGTGGCTGTTCTATGCAGTTTTGACCTGATCTGAGGAGGAAGCTAGAATGCCAATGTTCACTTTCTTCCTTTCCAGATAAACTTGGTGCTTAGTTAAGGAAATTTACAAGATTGAAACTGTGTCTTCTGTCCTCACAGTTGTTCATGGCATACTCATTCCCTCCCTTGGCTATAGTCTGAGTAATAAATAAGCCATTGTTTATCTGGACCAAGTGAGATTTGATTTTATTATTACAGAATTGAGCGTTAAGTTCCTTAGCAAGTAAATTATTTAGAGTTTATAGATGCAGGATGAAGAGAAGATGGATTAGAATAGACCACAATGACTCATTCCATTTAAATTCCTATAATTATGTGTCATCTCTGGAAATTCCCAGTTATGTTCTTATCCTCTGAAATTTGAAAAACTCTGTAGTACAGGTTAACTTATAAAACTTGTAGCGAGGTGAGTGCAGCTTATCACTGTGAGATGACCTGGGTCAAGTAATAAAAGAATAACTGTGGAAAGCGTAGTTTTAATGAAGGTTTCATTTGAATGAGTTCGCTTTCCCAAAGGCCAAGTAAAATAGCTTAAAATATAAATATGTTGACATTATTTTGGCTGAAATTCCAAATTATGAGGTTCTATGAAGCAAAAACACTTATCCACAAATTTCAAAATATACAAAGAAGACACTAATTGCAGTAACTACCCCTTAAACAATCATGTAGAAATATATCAGTGGAGAAGCTGTCAACGAAATTCCATTTAAGAGTTTCATAAAACAAAACAAAAGGGAAAAAAGCTCTTAGAAGCAGAATCTCTGGGCTCTGCTTAATTATTTCTAGTGTGCATGGACTTCAGTCAGTGAAAATAGTGATTATTTATCCACAGGACAAGCAGTATTTTAGCTTCTGAAATCTCTGCTTTTTCTTTCATGATTTAATTGTAATGGCATATGGAC